>WUQG02063506.1:0-27910 GCA_011317285.2 Androctonus mauritanicus | reverse complement strand
AAAATGGCCACTCTAAGCTAAATTTATTTGTAATTTTTTTTCCTTAGCTATTACATATTTGATATTTTGATAGAATATAGTATATTTAATGTAGTGTCGATAAAATATATTATTTTTACATGCTTCGCTATAATTTCGTTAATTTTTGTTTTATTTTTACTTCTGCAAAATGGCCGTTTTATCCGACTGGATTGGGCAAAGTGGCCACTGAGTAAACTCTTACTTTTTTAAATGGGAGAAAAAAGTTCCAGTTTAATGGCGAATAAACAGCGAGGTCATTCTACGCTGGAAATAGACCTAAATATGATCAAAATGCAATAACGAGGACACCAAGCATTATATTTTCAATAATTTATTTTTAAAAATTTTAAGATAAAATTTTTAAATCTTTTTCAATTTATTTTCTTTGGCAGTCTAGCTCAGATACACTATCGGAACCAATGTCGTCCTTCTGCAATAGTTTAGACCAGTGATTCTCAACCACTGTGCCGCCAAACCTTTGAGGATGTGCCGCGAAAACTTAAGAATGAATTGTATGTATGTATAAGAATTGTATGTATGCAATTATATGAACCGCATATATTAAATGATACGTGGTTGGCTGGACATCCCTTTTACAGTCGAATCACTGTATCGATTTCTATAAATAGGATATCGTTAGAAAATCTAAACCTCCAATTTTTGTAACAGCCAAAATTTTTTGTTGTTCTCTCCTTAATTTAAAAATTAAGGAATAAAAATTAAATTAAAATTATAATTTCTGTTAAAAAGGCAAAATCCGCAGGTGGCGCTATAACTTAATAAGGGCTGCCATTTAGTGATTCTGATGTCTTGTCATCTGAATGTAATAAATAAGAATAAATACAATAATCTGTAAATAAAAATTCCTTATTAAATCTAAATTATTATTTAAAATATTTAAGTATGCCGCCAAATTTTAAAATATTAAAACGTGTTCCTTAACAGAAAAATGGTTGAGAACACTGGTTTAGACATTCACCCTCATGTTCCTTAAGAATATAGAGTAGTAATATCCAAAGGCCACTTTTTCCTGCTCTCTCTTACATAGATTTGCAGAAAATATGTCTTCTGTTTCGGTTTAAAGTTACCAATATAATAAAATAAACGACGTTTAATACAAGATAATAAATTAAGCGAAAGTACTTTCGAACTCAAACACGAGTGCTTTCGATTTTTAATTTCTTGAACGAAACAATCGTTTCGCGTTAATATTCATTGTTTTAAACCGTACGAATTTTAAAAACTTAATAAAATCAAGTTAGAAGTGGAAGCAATATCTTTTAATACTGTAAAATTAAGTCGATATTTAAAAGAGAAGAGAAACTTAAACAGAACTATCGGGAAGAATTAAGAAAAAGGAAAAAGAAGAAAATGAAAGTGAAGCATTTTACGACAACTTGGAATGACGAATGAGTACAATGTAATACCGCTTTGTATCTTCAAATCGATTGAATGTCAGACGTGATTAACATCATTATGACAGTGATACCTTTCTCTTGTACAAGATTAAAATTACACAAAGTGACTATCAACAATGGTGTTATTACACCATCAGCAAAAAGAAACAACTTCATTCTACAGATAATACATTTGAAGAGATTCCTTTTCATTCCTTTTTTTTTTCTTTACGAATTAATAAGCGATGATAAATCATCTTAAACAGATTTAAAAGCAATGTTTCTTTCTTTTTTTTTAAATTATTCAGGTGTTTTCCACGTTTAAAAATGCTACACAATAAATCAAAAATTTATTCTCTTTATCTGTTGATGATACTTCAACACCATTACTCAAGGGAATAAATGATGCGCGATAAACAAAAATTTTAAATATTTAAATATAATTAAACCGGAATATTTTTATTTTTATTGTTTAACTTAGTTAATTGAATTATATAAATATGTATTCGCATTTAAGATTTTAATACGTATTGAAATAAATAAATAAAATTTATTCGATTTTTAAAATGTAAACAATTCTCGTTCCGGAAGAAGGATTAATTCGCGTTTAAAGTAAACATTTTACGTATAAGATATATTAATAATAATATAACTCATAATTGATTAATACACTCAAGTACAGTTTAATAAATTTTTTGAAACGTTTATATACATATATAAAACAGCAAGAATTGTTTAATAAATAAACAAACAGCGAGAACAGCAGTAAGAAATGCAGCCGTAGACAGAACTCAAGTTTCTGACTCGATAGCAAACTAATGGATTAGTCAATATTATTATTGGATTAGTCGACATTTATATCTTATAGATACAGCAATACTGTAATTATATTGTATCTAGCGAATGCTGTTACTTCTGAAACTTCGAGAGATGACTTTCCCAACTCGATTAAACGTCGTTGTTGTGAGTCTTCACGTAGAATACAGATGAAAAATGATGGCATGACCATTGAAATATTCGACTTCGTTAAATATCCAAATTTACACCGGCTATTTTGTTACAATTAACAAGACAGATGCATTAACCGTTGTGGTATAAACATAAGTTACAAACTCATAAATCACCTTTATAGATTCTTATCCTTTGGTTTGATGCTAATGCACTGCGCGATTTATCGGAATCGTCGCGATTACTAAATATATATGTATAAATATATCTCTAGAGTGAACATATAGCTTATTGTTTTCCCAGTTAAATTTTAGATATTAGGTCGTACAGCATGTTAAGGAAACAGAAACAACCGCAGCCATCGTTCATAATGAAAGCTAGTTCGACTTCAAAGTATCGTTACTTCTCTTATGATGTCCGCCCGAAGCGCTTTCCATTATTAGTTTATCTCATAAAATTGATAAACTTTAAATAGCAATTCTGTGAAATTAAATGCAATTAAATGTAAGTAAAAATTATCAGTATGCAAATTTTGTCATACTAGGCTATATAATTCATCCGAGACGAAGAATTTTGTACGCATCAAATTCTCGAATGATATCCTAATTTAGTTTACAACTAACTGCAGGCGCTGTATATAATATATATATATATACACACATACACACACACGCTCCATTTATAAACCATAATCTGTATAAATATTCTATAAATAATCCATAAACTGTAGACATTGCGCTTTACATAATCCATAACGGTCTTCCATCGCTAATATGTGCATACAGTATACCCATAATAAATCTATAATAGCGATGTTTCTCAAATTACGATCTGCAGGTCTCTGGAGGTCAGCAAATGTGATTATGGATGTTCACCAGATTTCTATGAAAAAAAAAAAAATAATTATTTCAATAATAATTTAATAGAAAATTAATAAACTATATTCATAACTACAGTATATGAAAAATTAAAATTTGCAATACTCGGAGTTATGGCTCCTCGATTTATGCCATTTCGGACTTACGTATATTTTGAATTGCCACTATCCTCCACAGTTTAGTGCTTGTTGGAGTTATGACTCTTCAGCAGCATACTTTTGAATAATAAAAAAAAAAAAAAAAAAAAAAATGCATAACTTTCAAATAAGGCTTGTAGCATTTTTTTAGTTATAAATGCTTCATTTATGTTATTTATGCATATATATATGGTAATTGCAGTGTATTTGCATGCATTGATAAGTGAAAAAAAGACAGTTCTTTGACTTATGGACATTTTCGCGTTATGGTATCAATCCTAAGGTGATATAACTCCGATTATACTTGTATATGCAATAGCTAGAATAGAAACAGACTATTATAGGCCTACTTCTAACTAGTACTACTATTCATAAGTTTATAGATTATAAAATGTTATATGCTGTAATTCAGTGTTCCTCAAACATAATCTCCGTGTACTCCCTTTGAAGAAAAAGACTTGCAGATGCAGATACTTTTTAAGGAAAGAGATGCTCGAGAACTCTCAATGAATATGCACTAGTTAGAATAAAATAGAATACTCTACTGTTGTTCTATTCTAACTAGTGCATATTCATTGAGAGTTCTCGAGCATCTTTTTCCTTAAAAAGGGATCTGCGACTCTTTTTCTTTAAAAAAAAAAAAAAAGAAATCCCAGAGAGATCATGATCGAGAAACATTGAATGCATGCACAAGTTTGTTTATAATCTATACGCTTATGAATTATTTTCGGGAATGTGCACATAAAAATTAATGAGTTTCTTTTCTTTTTTCTCCTGTATTCTTTCTTTTTCTTTTTTTTTTAAATTAAATATGTATAAATCACAAACATTTGCAAAAGCGAAAACGCAAAAAAAAATTTAAATTTACTTTAATGGCTTGTATGCAGATTTAATAATATTCATATTTTTAAGAAATAAAATGATTAACAGTGGCATTAATTAAAATATGACAAGAAATCAATTAAAACGATTTCTGATAAACCAAAAAGTTATTTTTAGAAATTCCATTTTGATAACAATTAGTCTTTAAGTTGATTTAAAATCGATATAAAAATGATTCTCCTTGGAGAGATTCTTAATAGATTTTTTATTGTTATTATTATTATTATTCAAGATGTTTAATTATCAGAAAGCTGTTACTTTTGATTCCATTTTTCGTTATTGCCCTAGAGCTTTAGCATCGAATCCTCTCATTTATAAACATCGAAGGGAAGAAAAAAAGGGGGAGAATAATAATAATAATAATAGTAAAAGAGATAAATTAAAATTTTTTTTCCCCTTCGAATGTAACAGATCGTTATTCGTCACATTTATATTGTTTGCTCGATAGGTTTCAATCTCCTCATCTTCATCCCGAAGACGTCGATGACGTCATTGTCAAATCGAAAGCTTGTGTTGATGATTGATGACGGTAAGGCGAGTTATGTTCACAAAGATGATTAAATAACTTACAAAAATTCGATATTTACTTAAGTTTGTAAGAGGGTGCAAGGGTCTTCTTAAAGAAAAAGAAAAAAAAAAAAACTGTAAAAGAATTTTCGAATAAGAATGAGAGCAAATCAATATTCTTCACTTTTCCATAATTACAACAAGTAGAACGATAATCGACGGAAATATAAACCATTTTTTCTCTCTTTCTCTCTCTCTCTCTTATTCTTTTTCTCTTTCTCTCAACTCTTGTATAATTTATTATGTATTTCTTATGTTTGTCGTCCTTGTTTTCTCGATTGTCAAATAAAACAAATTGTCTGAAGACGAATGGATTAATTTACGTTCGTCCTTAATCCTTTCTACTGTATCTGACCAACGAAAATAATTATTTTGGAAGGATTTAGTTTATGTTCGTCTGACGAAATGAAATATCTGGAGAGGAATGATTAATTCATTACGCTAGCGATTTATTTCTCGATGATAAAACGACTGAGTTAGTTTTATGTTTTAGTACGGATTCCTTATGTCGGTGACACAAAACTCTTTCAAGATGAATAGGTTAATGCTTTTAGTCACACTTGCAGCTTATCTGTTCGCACTCGTTCCTTAACTTACGTCGCACAGTCTGATGATGAATGGATTAATTCAGTTTGTCGCACTAAATCGTAACGTTTGGTAGCATAAAATGAAACTAGAATTAAATAAGAATAGAAATAACGTCTTTAATAATAAATTCTATTCGTCTGACTGTCCATTTTCTTGTTTGCTTAACAATTTCCTTATATTATTCTTTGGTTACTGGATAAACCTTCTACCAAAGCAATCTTTACTACAACTACTTTTTTTATTGCATTAAAAATTCCAATAATAATTCTCATAAGAGCAACTCGTTTCTTTTATGTTCCATAATATGATTCAAGCAGGAATGATCAAGGCGGAAATTATATCTGATCGAATCCAACGAGTTTTTTAGAAATTTCATTTTTAATATAAGACTTTTTACGTTTGAATAAATTCCGAGAGATAGATATCATATCTAGAGAGAAAGAGGAGGAAAGAGAGAGAGAGAGAGAGAGAGGGAAAGGAAAAAAAAGAAAGAAAAGAGAAAGTAACAGAGAGGAGAAAGTCGAGAATTTGAAAAATAGTCTATCTCTTACGTTGACAGTCCAGCATGTTTCAGCAAAATTGAACTTTACGTGTCTCATTAAATAATAAATTGGAGTGACATAAAATATTGAAAGATAAATTAATGGATACTTAAGTCGAATTTTCGAAGTTAATATTAAAAAGTACATATAACTTTTTTTTTTTTTCTTTCTTTCTTTCTTTCTTCCCTTCCTCCCTGAACGATTCTGCTGATGAATAGGTTCCTCTATAGAGAGTAATAACTATCATTTATACATATCAGTAAATTCATTTTAATGTCATTATTAATCAGTAATGAAATGCATTAATGGAAGGTAATGATATTTCATCTGCATTCAAATTCGTTAAAATGGAATTTTTTTTTTCTTCTTCTTCTTACAACTCTGCATCGAACACGCTAAGTAATTAATTAGAAAAACCATCACGAAGTTCGGAAAAATGTTTTATAAAATTTTGAGAATTTTTCTGTTCGTTAATTAAGAATATGTTTTACTTCTTTAGGGAGTATGGAAGAGAGAGAGAGAAGGAAAAAAAGACGTAAAAATTTTCTAATAGAAAAGAGATATAAACATTATTGCAGACATCTTGCGCTTTTGACGTACGTGATCTATTTAGTCTGAATGTAAATTGGATTTATTTGATGTATGGAAATTCAAAACCACCGAAAATAGATCCATCAAATGGTCAAAACAGGTAGGAAAAAAATCAGATGAATATGAACGACATATTCTCCACTGTCTGGCATGGTCTCTTCGGTTGTAACATCAATCAGTTTGACTGTTGCTAAAAATCACGTAAAGTCTATCGATTTATGTTTTAAAAAATAATGACGTTATTAAATTTTGAAACATTTAAAACGTAAAATATTTTTGCATTATTCAGCTTTACAAGAAAAAAAAAAAACAAGTTTTCGAGAAGAAGAAAAATCTGCAATTCTTACAACGCCAGAGTTCCAACAAAAGTTCTTCTTTTTGAATGGATTTCTTCAGAAGAATGAAGATCCTAGATAAATCAAGAAGATATCTAAGACAAAAGGAAGCCAAGAACATAAAAAAAAAATAGAAAATTTAAGTTAAAAATTCTACAAGATACAAGTCTTTTGAACACACAAACTTTACCGAGAAGAGAGAGATTAATTGAAAAAGTGTCATGGATATTTGTTGTATCTCCGAGGATCATTATGATACAATACATTTCGAATACCTTCAGGAGAACTGAAGAATAGAAACCACCTTTATTTTTTCTCCTATTCATTATGTTTAGTTTGTTCAAGTGTTATCCAGAAAACATCCAATGACATGCATTAGATAAAATATATTTTGTGATGGGATAGAAAGATAAAATGTTGGAAACTTTTTCGAATACAACATTATACGTTTGTTTTTTTCCTTTATACAAGTTTTCGAATTGACTAAATCAGTCCAATTTAGCTCTAGAGCAATGTGTAGCAGTAACAGGAACAGAGAAAGATATATAATTTGACCAATTTTAAATGACGTTATCGTTTAGAGTTAGAGGAAACTGTAGTGGTAAATGTAACGCTAGTAATCTACCGCGCGTAGCAGTACATCCGATAGATTATACTGGAAACGTAGATCATCATTAAATTGCTAATATATCCATAATTAAAACCATACTCTTTCGCAATAAAATTTATTAAAAAAAAAAAGTGCAATTTTATTTCGTTATAAATTTTTGTGTGACCAAAAATAATAACTTTTTTCTTATTCCTTTTTTCTTATTTTCAACAGGCTACGGCAACATGTCTCCCAAAACTCAAATAGGAAAACTGCTCACCATAATCTACGCTATAATGGGTATACCTTTAATGCTGATGTGTCTCACAAACATCGGTGACATCCTGGCACGTTCATTCCGAAACAGATACAGGAACTTAATTGAGAGGAATGGAATATCTAGAGAAAATCAAGCTACTACAGAGAACGAAACCGCTACCAGAGACAACAAATCTACTCTGGCAACCATCGACGTTATCGCAGACACTCCCATTCATCCCGCTCAATTGGAAAACTGCAATTGTTCCATTAAGCGTTCTATCAGCGATTCTAAAGATGGTGAAATGGGGAACAGCGTGCTAGCTGCCTATGCATCTTCTTCTCCCCAGCAAGAAAAAGAAGAAAGAATGGATTGCCAAGTACCGATATACGTAGTGGTCGCTATCTTATTGAGTTACATTGCTATTGGTGCTATCGTTTTTTCTCTCTTGGAAAACTGGAATTTCCTCAATGGTGTTTATTTTTGTTTTGTTACCCTGAGCACAATTGGATTCGGCGACCTTGTTCCCGGTACGGCATCAATGACCAATAATAGTCAGGTCAAGCTACTCTTCTGTTGTTTCTATCTGATAGTAGGACTTGGTATCATAGCCATGTCCTTTAATCTGGTACAAGAAGATGTCATTGCCAAATGCAAGAAGTTCGGACGCCATATTGGCTTATTATCCGAACCAGAAGAGTAAAACAAAATTTGGCATTTCTCAATTTTTTATTTATTTTACAAATACAGGAAGATTTTTTTTTTTCTGTTGGGGATTTATATACACACGTACACACGCATATATATACATCTAAATATTTCTATAAAGTCGAGTTTTACTATATATATATATATATAGATTCGAAAAGTAGAAGTAAGAAAGGAAGAGGGGGAAAAAAAAAAAACAGCAGAAGTTCGTTAAAAAATTTTATTCAAAACTCCACTTAATAGAAATAGTTTCGAGTACGATTGCTTAGAATTGGCAAAAATAATCTGTACATAAAATTTACACGTTAATTAGATGATTGGTATTGGATGTAGTTTCCTTTTTTAAGTTTTGAAAACCTTAAAGGAAATCTTCATTAATATTTATGAAAACATCCAGATTCCTTTCAATTTCTATCTTGTATGACATCTTAAAATATTTAGAAGACCATTTTTTTATATAATTTTTTTTGCACTGTAATGTTTGCTTGAATTAAAAAAACTAACACCATAGCTCCATAAATAAAATAAAATAAATATATATATAAATATATAATTGTTAGGTTTAATAAACCAAAAAAAATGTCTTATAACTGCATCCATTTTAATAAATTTATTTCCAAATAAATGTGTTTTATTATTATTTCATCATAACGAAGACATCAAAGAATATTTCTCAAAAAAAAAAAAAAAATATATTCACATAGAAACAATTTTTTTTAAAAAAAACTCCATCTGAAAGAAGAACTTTTAAAAAGACTTCACTCGCTAAATTGGAAAATGTTTTCTATTTAAAACTAAATAATAATCTTTCCGTTTAAAACTAACTCGTAGAAAATCAATTTATAGAGAGATTAAGACTTTCTTTAAATCTATTCAATGCCCTTTCTTTTCATCGAGTTTTTAAGGATTAAGAATATAACGAAAAGATTTTTTTTTTTTGGTCATATAAATAAAAAGATTGAATGCCATCTTAACTTTCCTCGAAAAAAAAAATAATAATAATAACAATAAATATATATATTAATACTTTTCTATTATTAAAGTTTTATAAAATTATTTTTTGAGCGTTTACAGTTATTTATACAAATTATCAGAATAGATCACCACCGCGCTCGAATGTTTTAAAAGGTGTATCTCGGATGATGCAGGTATCGATTTTACTGACATCATCCATGTGCTATATAGTTTATAAGCACGTTGAGAGTGGTTATAAACAAGGATATAAAACCTAATGCCTTCGAGAAGCAAACATTTGATGTTACTGAAAGTTTTCGATAAATGGGATTCCTTTTAAGAATTCATCTGGGATTTTCATAAATGCGCACGAATTTTCTTTTTCTATCTTTCTTTCTCCAAGCTTTCAAACATTTATACGTAATTAAATTCATATAATTCTCTTCACGGATATGATAGTTACCTGAGGTTCTAAATATATTTATTAATAATTCATAAGTGTTTTAGTTTACGAGCCGTAATGTTAAATAACCTCCTTTAAAAGATGTGAGGAAATTGTTTATGATGTTATTGGTTAAAGTCGATGAGGTTATAAAGTTATTGTTTACGGTCTAAACCCATGAAATATAGCTATTCATGGCATCATAAATATTATAATTTCTATCGCGGAACATTAATAATAATAATAATAATAATAATAATAATATAGAATATTTTTATGAATAATCCTATAAAAATCGTGTTACGATAAAGAAGCCATTATTAAAATACGTAATATGGAATTTTGGCTAAATTTAGATTTTTATTTATGGTCACGTAACTTTCCCATTAACTTAAAGGTTTGTTGATGCTAATGAAAGTGTGAATAATAAATAAAGTCCCGCATAATAAAGAATGCCGTATACTTGGAAGAGAGTCGAGTAATAAAAATAATTCTAAACTCGCATAAATGGATGAATATACAGAAAATAAAGTTATTTTTGTACTTTAATTAAATTTCATCACGAAAGCCAACGTTCTAAAGTGTTAAAAAATTCAGTTATCAAATGAAAGATGGAATTTCAGGCCTCAAAAATCATATCTGAAAAAAAGTTACCTCGAATTTCTCCAGCAGTTTTAATTTTTTTTGGCACAATGATGCCCGAAAGTAGTTCGTGGAGCTTCGAAAGTACTTCGTGAAGCTAGAAAGAACTTCGTAAAGCCCAAAAATACTTCGTGAAGCTAGAAAGAACTTCGTAAAGCCCAAAAATACTTCGTGAAGCCAAAAAACTACTCTGTGAAGCCAGAGTATTTTTTTTTTTTTTTGTAGATGTGAGCTTTCTGGCTTCACGAAGTGCTTCTGGGTTTTACGAAGTACTTTCTAGATTCATGAAGTACTTTCGAGGCTCCACGAATTACTTTCGGGCATCATTGTGACAAAAAAGAAAGAAGCTTTCTGGCTTCACGAAATAAATACTTTTAGGCTTTACGAAGTGCTTTCTAGCTTCATGTAGTACTTTCGAGGTTCCACGAACTACTTTCGGGCATCATTGTGCCTAAAAATTAAACTGCTGGAAAAAATTCGAGGTAGCTTTTTCTCAGATATGATTTTTGAGGCGTGAAATTCCATCTTTCATTTGAAAACTGAATTTTTTAATGTTGGTTTTAGTGATGAATTTTAATTAAAGTACAAAAATAAGTTTGTTTTCTGTATATTCATCCATTTATGCGAGTTTAGAATTATTTTTATTTCTTGAAACCAGAAATTACTCTATGAAGCCAGAAAATACTTTGCGAAGTCCGAAAGTACTAAACTTCAATACTCATGATGATTTATCAATCAATTCATTTCGAATTGTCGCATTTTAGTGCATTCTTTTCTAACCAGACTTAACTTTATTCCTCTTATTAATTCACTAAAGAACAACTCGCATAATGAAGACCGTAACAACGAGAGACTACTAATACAAATTTTATAGTACTTTCGATATCTAACGAACGAATAAAAGCAGAAATATCTTCAAAAAAAACTTATATTTTCATCGCATCTCGTCATTTCTGCACGATATCGGCATTACCGATACTCGAGAAAAGTTTAAAAGTTATTGCATTAAATTTTTAACCAGAAATTCTAAAATTTATTCTAGATCTCGATAAATATTGCAAAACCATCGAGAGATATTTTTATTATTTATTTTATTTTAGGCTATATACTTAGTGTTTATATTTTATTTTCTTCCTTTTCAACAGTTTCGAAAATATTAAGCTCTATATTTATATTCTCAAGTTTTACAGTTAAGGAAAAACAAAAAAAAAAAAAAAAAATTGATGGTAAACATCTCGTCTTACAACAAAAATTCCTTTCGACTAAAAGTGTACAGAAAATGTAAAATTAGCAATTTCTGTATACTTTTTTTAAAGAACAAAATATATATATATATTTTGTAAGAGTTTTTATATTGCACAAAGTCGTTAAATGCATTTTTTTGTTGTTGTTTTTTGTAAGTAATTTTATTCAGATAAGAAAAACAGTAACAGCTCGTAAATTTCCGAGATTTTTATTATGATAATTAAATGGACTATCTTGGGATTTTTTATTTTGATTTTCTTAATGAAAACCTATTTACAAATCCTCTAGAGCCTAGATAAAAATTAAACGAAAACAGTAATTCTTGTTTTCAAATCCAAAAAATGATTACTTATCAAAAATAGTAATATAAAGTAAAATACATTAAATCTAAACCGAATTATTATTATTTTTTTGTTATTAATAAAACAATATCTGTTTAATTAATAGTTCTCCCTTTTTTCATATAATTATTATACGTTTTGTTTCCTTTTTTTTCAACATTTCCGAGAGAAGTAGCGAGTTATTGTATTCAACACTCCTTAATAAAACTCAACAGATTGAGAGAAGTGTTAAAAGAGTCCTTTAAACTTCCAAGGTCTTTCTATTACTCGGAAGAATTCGATCGAATAATTTGTGATCGATAAAACTGACAGGTTATGGTTTCAATATGAAAATTCCTCTTCCTCCTCTTCTTCTTTTCTTTTTTTTTTTTTTATCTGGAAAATCCAATAAATGCCAAAATTACTTTAATGTCAAAAATTGATTTTAGTTTTATGATGATTAGATATTAAATAAAATTGCTATTTATAAATATATTATTTATTGAATAATTTATATTCTATGTTTTGTTTTTTTCTTCAAAAATTTGTAATTACTTTTGCGTGTTTTCTTTTATCTGTTTTGTTGGTTTCATTTTCATAATCTTTATATAATTTGTTCTTTTTTATTCTTTAAACATATTACTTTACATTAATCGTTTACTTAGTTCTTTTATTATTTTTGTATATCATTTTATATTATCGTTTACATCATCCTTTATTTCTTTTATATATTATATGAGGTTTTACTTAATCATTCTTTAACATGACCTTTTATATAATTATATGGTAGTTTACTTAACTATTCTTTTGCACGATCTTTTATTTACTCATATGATGCTTTACTTAACTACTCTTTGACACGAGCTTTTATATACTCATATGATGCTTTACTTAACTACTCTTTTACATAAGCTTTTATACACTCATATGATGCTTTACTTAACTACTATTTACATGAGCTTTTATATACTCATATGATGTTTTACTTAACTATTCTTTTGCACGATCTTTTATATAATCATATGATGCTTTACTTAACTACTCTTTTACATGAGCTTTTATATACTCATATGATGCTTTACTTAACTATTTCTTTTACATGAGCTTTTTATATACTCATATGATGCTTTACTTAACTACTCTTTTACATGAGCTTTTATATACTCATATGATGCTTTACTTAACTACTCTTTTACATGAGCTTTTATATACTCATATGATGCTTTACGTCTTTTCTTTTCTATTCTTTTGCATGATCTTTTATATAGTTATATCATGCTTTACTTAACTATTCTCTTACATGATCTTTTATATAATTATTTTTATTTATCTAATTCTTTACGACATGTATTTTAAGTTTATAATTCTTATTCGTTTATTTATTACAGTTCTCTATAAATTTTTACATATTTCTTTACTTCATCCTCTTGTTGCTTTCATTGATTTTTTTCTCTCCTTTTGTTTTGATCTCTTTTTATAAATTTCATTTTCATAATCTTTACTTATTTTTGCACCCCTTTATACATCTTTTAAACACGATCTTTTACTTAATTCTTTATTTTATGTAATCTGCTTACATTTTGCTATCTGTTTATTTCTGTTTTCATTACTTTACATATTCTTTCACTCTTTTTTTTTTATTCTCACGATTCTTTACTCATTTCTCTCTTCTCACTTTCGTATTCTTCTTCTAGATTTTTTATTTTTTAACATAGATTCACTTTTTTTTTAATATCTTTTCTTTCACATATTGTATATTTTCTTGTACCTTTATCAGTTTGATTATTTTTCTACCGAATTTTCTTTTGATTTGAGATATTTTCGCGTAGCTCTTCCATATATATATATTATTTTTCCATTATTTATGTATTTATTTTTATCTATTCACTCATTTTATTTAATTTTTTTTATTAAAATTTAAAATACAAATACAAATTTTTATATTTTACATCGACAGTCTACGCTTACAGTAAAAAAAAATAAAAAAATAAAACCAAAGCGAAGGAACAAAATTAAATATATTTTTTTAAAAAATCTCCAACAGTTTCTCTAAGATTACCTAATAAATTTGTCGAGGAAAGAATGATATTTATTTATAAAGATTTACACCAGAATAAGCTTATTTATATTTATAATAAATATATAACAAGAACTGCATTATACGACGGTATACGCTCGTAGAATAATTTATAAAGCAAACTCACTGTTACACGATATAAATAGATATTATCGGAAAGTCGCCGTTTTTTTTTTCTTTTTTCTTTTTATGTCGCATGTTTTCTTTATCACATTAAATTTCTAGAAAAAAATATATTTTCCCCCTAACTTCGTAACTGTAATAATTCACAAAACAAGCCACGACATAATTCATTAATCATCCCGAACTTGCGAAACTACCGAAGTTTATAAAATTGATAAAAGTTGTGATACATCAGCAAAAAAAATAATAATAAAAAAAAATTGATCTAAAACTGCATAACATTTATTAAGGCTGATTATATTAAAATTTTTCCGTATAATGAAGCGAAAAATAATCTACTGGTGATAAATACCGCAAAACTAGTAATTTTATTACATGCCAGTCAAGTTTTTCTAAAGAAAAAAAAATTACATCTAGTATTTTTCTTATGTAGACCATCTCATTATTTGCTTCTCACAAAAAAAAATACATAGATATACACGATATACAGCTAAAAAAAAAATAATGCATAAAATATTCGTTTCAAAACAAGAATATAAAACTTCGAAAAATTTTCCAAACAAAACTCATAGAATGTAACTTTTTTTAATGTAAATTATTATGTAAAAATATGAATTTAATGAACTCTTTTGTATTCCATTCGTCATAAAGTAACTTAGTTTTCATGAACGTAGAAAAATGAATTATTCTGCTTCCTTTATTTCCTTTAGATTTTAAAAATTCTCCCAATTTGGTTTTCAATAAGAAAAAAACTGCTAGCCGTAACACCATCAAATCTAAACATTTATTTATTAAATTTATGATTAAATTCGAGTTTTTTTAAGTATACGGATCTAAAGAGAGAGAGCTGCTTTTATATCTCTTCTATAATCCTTTAATCTGTCTCGCT
Source organism: Androctonus mauritanicus (assembly GCA_011317285.2). Lineage (NCBI taxonomy): Eukaryota > Metazoa > Arthropoda > Arachnida > Scorpiones > Buthidae > Androctonus > Androctonus mauritanicus. The sequence continues at coordinate 12,776 of WUQG02063506.1, read as the reverse complement.
AATCTTGCACGTTTTCAATACTGACAAGCGAGCAATCAGGATATTTCTGTACTCAATATAACTTCAATGTTTGGTATTAATTCTCCTTCGTGTTATCGTGAATATAAGCCAAAGGAAAACTGAAGAATATCGTAAATAAATGCGGAATGAGTTATCAAACTTGCCAAATACTAGTTCCGCTCTGACAGATAAATTTTTATATGTATATATTAAGTTTTAAACTGTCTAAGTAATCATTTAAATAAATCGGAAGCAATGAAAAAATATTCTTTATTTATTTATTTTTCACACAAATCGATACTAAGCATTTTTGTCCACAAGCCATTTTATTTATATATTGTATTCTACTAAATTTTCATTGCAAAAGTAAAAAAAGAGCTTTTAAATCTTGCTAAAATGTACTCAGAATGTACAAATTTTTTTTTTGATATATTTATTTATTTAAGCCATAGGAAAAAAACTGTAGATGAGACTTTTATAAAAGTTTATTTACAAAGTCAATAGATATTTTTCCATTAAAAGAAAAGTTTCATAATTAAAAACGTAAACACTATTCTACTTGGAAGATCAGAATAAACATAAATTAATAATAACAATAATAATAATCTGGAATAACTTCCTGTTACACTTTTGAATTATTAACCATGTTTATTATACGTAGAATGGAGAATTTTATATAAATTTTTCTTCCCTTTGATTTAAAAAAAAAAGACAGAAAATTTAAAAAATTTTCTACCAGCAAACAAGAGAAAAATAGTTCGAATGATCAGATAAAATATAGAATTTTCGGTTTGATTCCGGAATTCGATATGTGCCTTTGGCAGACCGCAAGAAAGTTTTGATTTAAAATAAATCCTAGATAGAAAAAAAAAAAAATTAAACTTTAATTCAAAGTGTAAAAAGTTCTTAAATAAATATTCACTTGGTGCAATTATTAATCTTTCCCTCTGCTATCAATATTTTTATAAATTTTCCATCTTTAAAATCAGAAAAAAAAAATCCGCAAAAAATCAGAAATGGAAAATTTATATAGATTTTTTTTTTCCTTCTTCTTCTTCTTCTTCGCTTCCAATTTTCTTAATACTTCTCTTTATATTCAAACTTGAGAGTTTTCGAATTTTTTAATAAAAATGAAGCAATTTTTGTATTTATATATATATATATAATCCACGTATAAAAAAAGATCCGAAAGCATTAAAGGTACCATATTATCGAATTGGACTCCATTATTGGATTATTAGATGATAATTGAAGCAAGCAATAACTCTTCGCGAATACAACAAAAATCCTTTTTTATATACAGTAACATAAGGTGCTTACTATATAAAAAAAAAACGAAAACTTACTATTAAAAAAAGGAAATAAAAACAATTTTTTTTAAAGCTGTTTCATGCTTTCAAGCAATACAAAACATATATAAATTTTAAAAAATAAAAATGTGTATTTTTGGGATTTTATTGATTGACTTCTTCCTGTTGTTATTATTTTTTCGAATTCTACTCCTATACTTTTATTTTTTAATTGAGGAAAAAATAAATAAATAACAACAACAACAACAACTCGAATTTATCAGTGACATGTGCCAGAAGTCAAGTTATGAAGCATAATATCCTTGCTTCAGAATCAATGTCATATTCCGAGCGGTTCCTCGTCATTTTTGACGTTTTTGAAATTATATTCTTTTGACACACGTGTTGTCAAATATTGAAAGTGAAGAAGAATGAAATTTACTATATAAAAGTGAATATTCTGTTCAAATATTAATAAACTACAGTCTAGGAAGATTGCGTTATAAAATGCTTTTTGAACGTATGGTCGACTGAACTTGAAGGAGCGATAACTCTTGATTAAAAAGACCGAATCTTTCCAAATTTTGAACAGAGGTAGCTGGTAGTCCTATGATACTTATTTTGAAAAATGGTTAGCGTAATACGTCTACTAGTGCACATGCAAAAGGTACGGATCGATAACGATGTATGATATTCTATCCACCGAGTTTACGAGAGATCAAATATGGACGATTATAACAATTAATTTTATTAAAATTAATTTATCCGTATTGTCCGAATTATTTTCTCAAATAAAAGTTTAAATCTTAAAAAGTTAAGAACGGAAAAAACGTTAAAAATTCGTGTTTCTGTCGGATTTACTTGTTCCATAATAACACGCGAATTAACGAAATTACGTTATAACAAAGGAAAAAAAGAAAAAACAAATTAGCATAATCTCCTTATTACGTTTATTCTTACGAAGTTTATAAGATTTTCCTATTCTTTATTAAAGTTGTTTCTTAATTATTGCATCTTATTAAAGACTAATTAACCAAATTAGACCATAAAAAGAAGAAAATCAAGTAAACAACATTAATGCTGTTATAGACGAGAATTGTATTTTGACCACGCTTTTGTATGGAAAACAATAAATTGCTTAATATTTATAACGCCATTTTTCGAATATTCAAAAAGGCATAAAAAAAAAACTGTTAGCAAAACTTGGACCAAAAAAAAATATATATATATATATTTTTCAATTTTGAGGTAAAAAAAAAAGAAACTTATACATTTGTCTGTCGAAAAGCATTTTGTAGAACCGAGTTGACCATAAAATATTTGTGATGCGGAAATGTTTAGCACTTAGGTGTTTCCAGAAAGATAAAATTTTCGATTCTTTAGATGTCTACCAAGATATACATGGCTGGAATTCGTTTTAGTCGATACTCTTTTCGAACGGTGAACATAATATATGCACTTCGCATATTTCTCTTTGTTGAATATTTTGGGTAGGTTTACCCTTTCTATTTCAGAGATTTCGGATCGAATAGAAATCTATAAATCTCTTTAACAGTCCTTTTTTTGAAGGGAATAGTATAAAACAGCGTTAAAAAAAAAAAAAAAAACTTTAGAATGAATCCAAAAATGGTGCCGAATAGTTTGCATTTTCTGTGATTGCTTATATGTTTATATTTCTTTCTTTAAAAAATGCTCAATATTGATCAAAATAGAAATTCAATTTGCGAAATTTCTTTCTATTCCGGTAACCAAGAAAACTATAAAAGATTTTGATGTTCGAACGGGAATTTTCTGTTTGAAATCCGAACAGCAGTTATAGCATGTAGGTTGGTCATAACAAAAATTATTACTTAGAAAAACTCTCTTTTTGTAAGTCGAGCCTAAGTTAATCTCATCCGAACAGATATATATTTTTTTTTCTTATTTCCTTCATAAGCAATATATATAAAATAACTGTTATTTTAAAGCTGTAACTGGAGAGGCCAAAAAAAAAGATTTCGAGTGTACCTTTACCTCCCCAAAAGAAAAAATTAAACTTATAACAGCTTGATAATGTTACTTAATGATTATCGATATAATCGCTGCAACATCGATTTTCTTGGACATTTTATTTATTTATTTTTTCTTAGACGAATTTCTGTCGTTCTCTTTAGTTTACCGAACGAAATTATTCGGAAATTCTCTGGAGTAGATAAATATTTTAAAAATCGTAAGGCGATAAAATTTCTGTTGCCGTAATAGAAAAATTTTTTGTTAAAATTCCGACGTTGTAAGTACGCAAAATGAGTTTCTCGGTGGTGATATAGCTTTAATGTTTTAAGAGACATTGGTGAAAATATTTTAGTTCTACTTCGATCATCCGCACGGAATTCGGAAACTCCACAGAATCGACATCAAAACTTCGCTTCTTCATGAAGATGTTCTCGTCAAAACTTGAAACTGGTAGTATAAAAACTGAAGTCATGCTCGCTGACTTTTAGTTCGGCTTCAATGGATAGAATTTTGTAACCTAACCGCTTAGGATTCAAAATGTTACTCGCAAATGCCATTAAAACAGAGCGAATACTACAAAATTTCAAAAATTTAACTCGTTGAAAGAACTCGCACTCTCTCTCGACTTTATATCATTTATCAGTTTTTTCTTTTTTTATTTATTACAGAAACAGTTTTCGGCATAAGTTCGAAAGTATCCTAAAATGATAACCCGTATCCTTATCTTCCTATTGAGCACTTTAATCCATTTTTTTGTACATCCATAAAAATGTAAAAAAAAGAATTTTAATCTGTGGAATTTGTTCTAGAGAGAACATTCGACGCATTTTCTGATTTCGAATTCTTTACACGAATTGGAAAAATGTTGCAATAGACCACACACACACACACACATATCTATAAATTTGTAATTTTTAGAATAAAGAAAATGTGGCGAAAACTCTTTCATAGAAAAAAAAAATTTTAAATATAAATGTCTCCCGGTCATTCCGATCTAACTTAATTTGTTTAATTCTCCGAGAGATGATATTATTTTCCATTAGTAATCAATATTCCAAAGGAGAGGAAAAAAAATAAAAAATGCTAATTTTCGAATGAGTGTTCTAGATCTTAATCTTCCTTAAAACAAATTTTCATGAACTTCACGAAAATAAACGAGGAAGAAGAGAAGAAGAAGGGAAAAAAAAAAAATTCTTAATCGACTGCTACCACTGCCTTTAGCGGTATTTGGATGTTGCTGAATTTAAAGCAGAATTTTACACACAGAAGTATTTTGAAAATCGCTTTTTTTAACTTAGATCTAAACAAATTATACATATATATGTTTTTAAGCATATAAAAGAGAAGATTTATATAAAATCAAAGTTATTTTAACAGATTTTCCACCTGAAAAGCTTTATTATGCTTTATTAAAAACATCCGTTCTATAAAGAGGTATACTTTAGTAAAAGATCTTTTATTCTGTGCCCTTTATTAATAGAGCCTCTATACTTTATTAAAACATCCATAAAGAGTATACTTTAGCGAGTTTATAGATTCTCTAATAAGTCAAACGATATAGAAAGTGTAAAGTAACCTAATTTGGTGATAATTTGTGTGCAAAGCGTATTTTCTACACTCCAAATTGCATTTAAGAAGCCAAATTGTAAAAGATTGTTTCCCAATATCTTATCTTCATTTTTTTTAATCTGATACTTTTACAATGTTAAATAGTTTTGCATTAAAAATTTTTTTCCGAACACCTTGAGAAGACACCTAATTTGGTGATACAGGTACCTAATTTGGTTATGGGGATACCTATTTTGGTGCTACATAGGATTAAAGCAGAAAGTTACACCTAGGATCTAATACAAATATAGATTTTTTTTTTCTAATGAAATAACTACAGGAGTCTACATTAAAAAAATTACTTTTTATGAGCATCTTATTTTCAAAAACATTGTAAATTTGTTATTGTTTTCTTAACATAAATTTTATGCTGCTGTTCAGGTTATTCCAAATCTGTGATGCTGCATATATCACACGTGTAGACATCTTTGTCCACTGACTGACTTTGGCACAATTCATGGTAAGGTGTGAGACAGAAGGAGCACTGAACCCATTTTTTGCCATTCTTACTTTTTTTTTTTAATCTGTAGAAAACAGTTTTCCACAAACCCTGTTTCCCCATTCTAGTTTAGTTTTTATACCCTAATTTTCCCATTCTTTAACAGCCACATACACACTGCGGCTATTAAAGAATTTTAAAATATCACCAAATAGGGTTACTTTACCCTACACTCAGTTGAGAGAGTTTCTATATTATAAACAATTTTCTCTAAACTTTATTAGAAAATCTATAAAAAAGATTTGCTTTTAGTAAGAGAACCTCTATATTTTATATCTTACTAGAGCATCTATAAAAAGCTATATTTTAGCGAGAGAACTTCTATATTATAAAAAGAAAAATCTTTATATTTTATTAAAGTATAAATAATTAGATATCTATAGTACTTACATGCATAGTGAAGGCATCTTTTATCACAATCTGTAAATATATTATTATTTCTATACTGAAAATGCAATTACTGTGAAATATGCTATGCTAGTATATTTTTACTTCTGCGGATGTATATTAAAGTCAAATTATTTTAACACATTAACAATACGAAAAGCCTTTTATCCTTTATTGAAACATCCACTCTATAAAGGCATATACTGTAGTGAGATTCTGCATTGCATACTTTATTAAAACATCTATAGAGAGTATACTTTAACGAGTTTCTATATTGTTTGACTTATTAGAGCATCTATAAAGTGTATATTCAGTTAAGAGAGTTTCTATATTACAAACAACCTCTATACTTTACTAGAGTCTAAAAAAAAAAGACATACTTTAGCGAGAGAACTCCTATGAATCTCTATATTTTATTGCAGTATAAATAATTAGATATCTACAGTACTTACTTTTTATAGTGAGGACATCTATCATGATTTATATAATCTATAAATATATTATTATTTCTATACTGAAAATGCAATTATTGTGAAATATAAAATCAGGAAGAAAGAAAAGTTATAACTAAATCAAAGTGAGATTTTCTTGTTTTCTTGTACGTCAATAAAGATGTTTTCAAACTTGTTAGTGTTCGAAATTTCAATAAGGAATCCGTACAAAGAGAATAACATCAGTAAATTTAATAATATGCTATCAAAAAAAAAAAAATAATAATAATAAAGAAGTGAGACGAACGAATCTAGACCGTCTGGAACTGTGCAAAATTTCATCAAGTAGACGAAAAATTTATTTATTTTTACCACCCCTTCGATAATAGCATAAAATGGTAATATTCTCTCTCTCTCTCAGCTTCGACTGATCCATTCCACTCTCTGGATTTCTGCACGAAGTGAATTATTTATAGACATAGATGAAACCATAACTTGTTATTTGGTTCTTATCATTCTAACAGTGTTTCTTTAGCTATTTGTTGTTATTCAGGAGCAGATCAGGAAAGCCCGAAGGTAACTGTTTGATCCCAGTTTCCAGTAGAGAGAAGATGGAAGACTCAAAACGAAGTAAAAGATAATCATATCTTACTTAATAAGGACTGCATTCAATTATAATGCATTCTTTCAACCTCTAGAGTTTTAATATTATTCAATCGGATAGGAATGGAGACTTTATGAAAACAGTTTATGGTAAACATACCCGCATGAGATCCAAATGTATATGTATATATATTTTTTTCCTGTTTTTAAAATAAAAACAAAACTAGATCTTATGTATAAATTACTTTTATTTTTGTCGTTACTCCTAGAAAAACTACTCTTACAACGATAGTAACTGTAAGAAATTTTGTTTCGTTACTTTAATTTGCGTCACTCGTACAGTAAACGTATCATTTCATCTGATGATCCGCAAGACGGAAATTTTAATATAATTAAAATATAGTAAAATTATATTTTAATTAGTTATTTTAATTAAAACTTAAAGTCGAGAATGTAGTAAATTACTGACATTATTAAATGACAGAGTATCTTTCTTATCCGTATCGAGTGTGAGGTTAAAAGATAGCATTCCAGTAAAGTTGACATATCGGACATCTAACCTGATGAAGGATATGAGCGAAGACAACATTCTTCAACTGGCGTGTCTCTCATCTTTCAAACGCGATTGACAAAAATCTAAACTTTACAGGAGAGTACTCAAACTATAAGTGGTAGAGTAAAAGGTGTCAGTTGGAAAACTATCGACATGTAGGAGTTGTATCTGCCAACGTAAAGACAAGTTAGAAGATGACATAAACTCAATGAAAAGCATTAATCCTAAAACTGAAATGATGTATCTATGAGACAGAATAACTTTTAAAGAGAGCAATGTTAAAAGAAAAATCTCGAGATGCTCTTAAACTGTTTGATAATCACGAAGATGCTCTTTAATGTTCGAACCATTCCGTTGATGATGTTCTCGCACCAGAACAGAAACGAGCGTAAAAATTTCGCTTCATCAGTTTTAATGCGTGACTATAAAAATAAAAAAAAATAAAAAATAAAATAAAATTAATTCGCGCAAAGTTTTAATATCACGAAGCAGTAATGAAGACAGATTGATATAATCAATTTTGCATGCGAGTTATATATATATATACAGTATATATATATATAAAGTTCTCGACAGCGTAAATTTCGTTTCTAGGCAGAAAATATGCGATTCTAAAAATTTATGTTCTTTTTTTTACAATACAGTTTTGATAACCGAAAAATAAATCATTGTCTGAAATAGGAACGAAAACAGGAACCAAAAAAAAAAAAAACAAAAATTAAATTAAATTTAAAAAAGGATAAAAAGATACCGAAATTATAAAATTTTTCTACAATCTGTTACCACAGTTACGTCTCTTACAGTATTTTTATTTCATAAAAGTTTTAGAAGAGGAATATACGTGGAGTGAAACGAAAAAAACAAAAAAAAACCATAATAAAAACCTTACTGGAAGTATTTTTAGTGCACTTCTGGGACTAGAACTGAAAGTAGATAATTTCTACCGAGAATTTTTGTTATTCTGAAAAATTACAGAAAAAAGGAACATACACACACACGTGTGTATATATATAGAATAAATGATAAAAATGTTTTCTGATAGAAAAGACGATAACGTTTTTGATTGAAAAAAACATCTGATCGAATGAAATCCACTCTCTTAATAACTAAGAATTTGTCCATGGACAATAACAAAGAAGTTTTGTAGAATATTTTGTAGATTGTTTTTTTTTCTTCTTCTTTCTTAGGTTGTTTATAACGACGTTGTATTTCAAAACAGAACTTAAATTGAAGAAGTATAAGATAGGCAGACTTGGCTTAGTTTTGTATTATAGAAAACCGTCCTATTGATCGCTAACAGAAGAAAACACCTTCTTGCCATTTTTAGAACAATTCTGCCTTTCTTTCTTTTTTTTTATTTTTCCTTTAAAAAATTCACCTTGTTGGGTTTTTTCTTCTGGTCAAACTAATGAAGTAGCCAAAGAATACAAAACATCCAATCATTCCATGCAGATGTTTGCTACCTATATACGTATATATATATATATGAAGTAAATTTTCCTATTTTTTTTTCTTTTTTTCGTTTCAGTTGAACGAATCGATGGCCTAAAGTGCGATAGAAATTATCTAGTCAACCGGAAAAGACACGAGTCTAGCAGAAAAGTTAGCACGTCTCTTTAATGGACACATTTATCCGTGTTTTGTCGCTTTGACTTATTGCATCCCCCCTCCTTTTGCACAGTCTTACTATAAAATGTCGACGAGTTCAGTTTTTACAACTTTATTTTATTTTTTTATTTTTCTTATATCTATATTTTTTTTTCTCCGGGGGAAGAAAAATCGATAAGTCAAATGGTTGATTTCGAAAAAAATAAAAATCGTATCGAATTTTATATTATCAATAATTTTTGATTATCTTATCTGAGACATGCAAATTATAGTACATAACCGTTTTATTATTATTATTATTATTATTACCTGTTATTCGATATGTTTGCAACAGATTTTCTAAGAACAGGTAGGAAAATATTTAGAATTTGTCCATTTTTCAAGCATTCAGAATCGTTTTATTCTTCTCCTTGCTACAATTTTTATCCCACAATAATGTTAAACATTTTAATTCAGTTTGTTTCCATGAAGATGACGAGCATTACCATCTCTCATTAGTCGGTTATCACAATATGTTACACTAATTTATTTATTTAAAGTTTGTTTCCATAATGATGCTGAACAGTTTGACCCCATTAGCTACAATTTTATCTTCATAATGATAATGAACAATTTAATTCTATTTATTTGCAGTTTATCTCCAAAAAAATGATGATCATTTAAATCATATTTGTTTACAATGTGTTTCCATAAAGATGACGAGCATTATGAATCCCTTGTTAGCTGCAATTTCGTTCACATAATGATGAGAGCATTTTAATCTCACTTATTTATAGTTTATTTTCATAACGATGCTGATAATTTTAATTATATTTACTTATAATTTGTTTCCATGATAAAACTGAGCAGTTTGGTCCATCAGTTACAATTTTAAATTGTTCGTTATCATTATGAAGATAAAATTGTAACTGATGGATCAAAATGTTCAATATCATCATAAAAATAAACCATAAATGAATATAATTAAAATGTCCGGCATTGTTATGAAAATAAACTATAAATAAATGAGATTAAAATGCTCTCATCATTATATGAACGAAATTGTAGCTTATAGAGGTGATAATGCTCGTCATCTTTATGGAAACATATTGTAAACAGTTATGATTAAAATGATCATCATTTTTGGAGATAAACTACAAATAAATAGAATTAAATTGTTCGTCATTAGTGAAGATAATTCTATTTATTTGTAATTTATCTCCAAAAATGATAATCAATTTAATCATATCTGTTTACAATGTGTTTCCATAAAGATGACGAGCATTATGAGCCCTTGATAGCTGCAATTTCGTTCACATAATGATGAGAGCAGTTTAATTATATTTATTTATAGTTTATTGCCATGATAATACTGAGCATTTTGATCCATCAGTTACAATTTTATCTTCATAGCGATAATGAACAATTTAATTCTACTTATCTGCGTTTTTTCTCCAAAAGTGATGAAGGGCATTTTAATTACACTAATTTACAATTTGTTTCCTTAAAGATGATGAACATTCTAAACCCCATTAGCTACAATTTCGTTGATATAATGATGCTGAGCATTTTAATCACACTTATTTATAATACGATTAATTTCCATAAGGATGCTGAGCATTTTAGCCCCATTGGCTACAATTTTATCTTCATAATGCTAGTGAGCAGTTTAATTCTACTTATTTGTAATTTTTCTTCAAAAATAACGAGCAGTTCAATCGCACTTATTTACAATTTATTTCCATAAAGGTGATGAACATTACGAACTCCATTAGTTAGATGCTGAGCATTTTAAACATTTATTTTGAACACCGTATTTTTTTTAATAGATTAAACTGATAACAAGGGACAAGATTTTTATCCAAAAATTTTATTCTTGGATTTAAAATTCGGCGAAACCAAATGATCTCGAGTAAATCGATTCCGATTAAAATTAAAAAAAAAAAAAAAAAACATGGTGATAAGTATTCTCTGCTTGATCCACGCTCTTCTTTTTTTTGTTCCAAAATTCCGAAATCTAGTTTTAAAATTAAAAGAAAATTTAGGATAATTTGCAAAGATAATTACAGGAAAAATTAATTTTTTTTTTTTTTTGGTTCTCCATTACTTCAAAGTTTTTTCTCCACATGAGATCATACAAAATTTTCATTAAACTGCATATAACGCGCAACTTTAATATTAAAGTCGTGTACATTTTATACTTCTAAAAATTTTTAAATTATATAAAAAATACTAGCAAGAAAAAAAAAACTTATAAAAAATTCTTATACAAATATTCACATAGCAACAAAGTAAAAAACAATTTTTAAAGAAAAAAAAAGAAAGAAAGTTCAGCATGATCAATCTCTAACAGAATAATTAAACTCCAGACAGATCCTCATGAAAAAAAAAAAAACAAAAAATTGGGATATATATAATCAATCAATCCACCATATTGTTTTTCAATTATTGTTTAACCAATATTTTTAATTTAATTCCGTATTACAACGTGAAAAGGTTTAATTCGAACAGAATAAAAGTTTTTCCAAAATAAAAAAATGTAAAAAAAATCTATCAAAAAAAAAAAAGAATAAAAATATATTCGGCGTATACACGCGTACAATATGATAAAGTTATAAGGCGGATAATTATATTTATAATGTAATTAACGTATCGATTTTATCGATGTTTACATTTGCTGGTGCAAGAAAGCATCATCACGCCATTTTACTAATTTCCAGAATACTCCGAGGAGGGTCATTTACACCACATTGAAATAGTCAATTTACTGCAAACAATTAACGATCAGCAACAGCATACAAACACAGTTAATTGGAAAGGGATCGATATTCCCACTAAAATTTTGGTCTTTAACTACGAGGAAATTCGGAATTGTAAATTCCTAACGGATGATTCCCTTTAGTGACATTTAGTCGGACACGAAACAGAATGCAGTCATATGATAACAATATAAGGAAAGGAATTTGTATCCATTGTATAAGATACTACTACTACTACTGCTGTTACAACTGCATCGAAAATTTTAAAGTATACGATTGATTGAAACTTTCGTTTACTTACAAACATCATTCAGAAATTTCAGTTGCCATAAAAATCCACTTTCCTGTTACAATTCCGGAGTCAGATAAGAACATCATTCGAAAGGCATTACCATGACATTGGTTTGATGTCTTCCCAATCATTGTTATGCTTGCGTTAAATCCGAAGGAAGAAAATGCATGTTCTATGTTCAATTCAATTCTGTGATGATATTTTTATGGTTTTTTTTCCTTTTCAATTATTTCGATGTTCTATTTTTTTTTTTTTTATTCGATCGATGAAAATTTAATATTTTTCCCTACCGGTTTGTCGTTCCGTTGTATGTTTTCTATGGAAACATAAAATACGAATTTTTGTCGAAATTTGTTTTTTTTTTTTTTTTTTTGTGCGCCTAATATCTTTGGAGTATATTTTTTTAAAAATATAACATAGTTCGTATTTTATGAATATTTTTATTTTATTTTTTTAAAGTTTCGTGTTTATTTTTGCGTATTTTTTTTATTTTTTATGCGAGGACAATATCGTTACGTATCACATTAAAATATTTTCGACAATATGACAACTGTTATTAATCAAATTTTTCGAATTTTTCTCATAAAGTTATCAGAAATTAGAGCCATAATAAATATTTTTCGTATATTAAAAAAGGTTAATTGCGTTTGGGAATAATTTTTTTTTTTACAACGGTAAAACAAGGTATTTTTCCATTAACGATCGAGAGAGATTCTTTCACAGGTTTCTTTTTCATAATTCCTTTCCGTTATTCAAACAATGAGTTGCTATCTTTT
>WUQG02063395.1:0-27911 GCA_011317285.2 Androctonus mauritanicus | reverse complement strand
GGTTGTAATGACTCCGGTAATAAGAGTCAGTCAGTGACTACTGTACTTGGCTTAGAGTCACTGCCGTGCCTCTTGATACTTACAGTACTGAATATAGTAAAACTGGACTATAGTAAATAATATGTTAGAAAAATAAATTAATGATAAATTATGTTTATATTTAAAATGTATATTTTAATTTTATCAATGATTTAAATGTTAAAATGAATAATTTATTAATAGGAAATGTGATTATATTTTATTATTATTTTCAATAAATGAATTTAAATATATATATATATTTGTAAATATTTTCTCCAATTTAAAAATACTTTCTTTTACGTTACTGATAAAAACAATTTTTTTTTTTATCAGTACTGTATATATATTGATATACAGTACAATGTATCTGTGACATGGCTTTTAGAATGATTAAATAATTGTTGCTATTTTTTTCTGTGAAGAAATTTTAAATGACAAGTGTCATTTATGCTGATGAAAAACTGGAAATAGAATTTTGTTAATCGAATTTACTTGTAGTTTCTATGTGATTAGTTTTCATTGCATAGAAATTATGCCATTCAAACATTGTCTATTAAACATATCAGAACTAATAGAAAAAGTTCTTATTGAGGAATTAAGAAAAGAAAAATCTGAAAGAAAAAGAACAGATACAAAAATGGTAAAAATAGGAAATATATTTATAGCAAAGAATTGGTGATCAAGTATGATAACGTTTAATGATTGAAAGAGTTTATGCCTATCCTAAATTTTTTATTTTTATAAGAAATTCTTTGTTTTAGTTATCATGTTACGTATTTATTCTTTTTCAATTTGAAACTGATTATTCAGTCAAAATGGAAACATTCAACATTATTTTATTGTTAAAAGACAAATTTCAAGATGATTCCACTAGCCTATAGATCTGTTACGATTTCTATTACATTTCTCAGAATCTTTTGAAATATTTAAGTATAATCTTATAGTTGTAACACTGATTTCCCATCATTCAAGGCCAATGATCAATATTTATTTATAAACCTACAATAATTTTAAGAGTAATTATAATAACATAGCATATTTAGACACTACCGTATTATATTTAACTTTGCCAATAAGAGTATAAATTTTTATTTGTTACCATGTGGAACAAGTTTATATCTATATAACATTAATTTATTTGATAATAAAATATAGACACATTATTATTGAAATTAATATTGATCATATACTTTTTCCTTGATAATGATATATCATAAATCGCAATTAATGAGCTATATTATTCATTAAGTCATATATTAATAAAATTTCTAAATTTTATCAAAGCTTATAAAATATGCATGGTTTTAAATTATTAAAAATTGATATAAATATGCTTCTAAAGGATATATGCTTAACTGAAGACAAATTGAATATTTTACTATAATAAATAAAAATATATATACAGTATGCTGATTATGTATTAATAAAATTTTCTTCTCAAATAGAATTTTTAATAAACAAATATAAGTTATAGTGCGTGAGAAAGATGCTGCAGTTAAGAGAGATTACATTAATTCTGTTTATTTTTCACATGTAAACAAGTTTTGACATCATAAATAAATAAATCTGTTTTTTCATGAATGAAACTGAATGAGTGCCTTAATTAACACGAAACCGTATAAATTTTCGTTTGAAAAATTATATATATTTGCGAAAATGTCATAAACTATGGAGGATAATATCTCTTAATTTATATTATTATTAATAATTAACAATTATTTTATATATTGATAATATAAAAAATAAACGAACAAAAAACAAATTATGAGAAACTTTTGTTTTAATAATTATATTTAAATATAAAATAATTTTATATATAAGATAAAATGAATAACAAGTGAAATACATTTTAAAATATTTAATTCTCAGTTTGAAAAATTAAAAAATTTTAAAGATTAAAGAGCAATTTCAGTATTTGTTAAAAATATAATCATTAATCGCTTATATACATGTGCATACAATCAATTAGTATTATAGAAGTTTTAGTATTCGCACAAATTTTCTGTCATTTTTCGCAAAATTTGCAATAAGAAGCCTTTAACGTTTATTAAAATATAACTGCGCATACATTACTATAAAATAATCAGGTAGTATCTGTCTATCACTTTATTGACACTCATAAAATGCCAACATTAAAACTATCAGTTGTCAAATATCTCATTTTTTAAAGCGTAAAGTTGTATCAGCTATAAAAACGATCTATTTTCATTCATTTAATTTTTTATTATAATGGGTACGTGATATTTTGTCACCAAGATTTTCGGTCTCAGACTCGAACACCTGTGCTGCTTGCGTTTGTTCTCTATTGCGGCCCGCGTTTCATTTATTATAATCAGAATAATATATAAAAAATATTTAGAAAGAAAAATACATTCGTTTTACACAAAATGTTTGAAAATCATTAATTTTTTTATAAATTATATTAAAATTCAATGAAACAGATTTTTTCAATACAAAACTTCTACTTCCAATTTATAAAAATTACTATCATTTATAAATGGTCGTTTTATAATTTTGAATATTAATTGAGACATATAATTTTAAGGAAAGTAAAATATAAATAATTAACATATTCAACCCTTCAGATTATCGTATGTAAAAGTCGTTATTCTCATAAAACATTAATTTTAAATGCAGCTCCTATCAATCAAAGATGTCTAAAATAGAAATTTAAAAAGAATGACTTTGAAATCGCTATTTTAAGGAAACCGCTATCTTACTATCTAATCACTACTTAGCTTTTAAGGTTAGTTACAAAACAACTTGATAAATGTTCTTACCTTTTCACTCATCAAACGTAAGCCTTTAGGTTATTCTAAACAGACGTGAAGTATACTATTGTTTTGCCACTAAGAATTCTTGGTTACTGATATTTCACTAAGAAAAGCTTTTAGACTTATTCAGTTAATTGCTATTCTTGCAGTCTTATTCTTGTACTCTTATTCACCTAGTTACTTTACTATTCTTGTATATACACTATAACCTGGTCAACAAGTAAGATTGAAGTAACTCCGACCAAGAATAGTAAAGTAACTTTACGAGATTGAAATATATAATTCTGAATTTATTACTCTCACTAAAAATAAGCTTAGATTTATTACTTTTAGGGTTATTCTTAATGAGAGTTGTTTCAATAAATAAAATAAAAGGCGAGTTATTGAGACATTAAACATGCCAAGAAGTACATAAGTCAAGAATTTTCTTTACAAAACTTAGCCAATCTGAAAGTTCAAATTATTAAGTCTGTTAAATATAATTTTTCTGTGTGTCTTTTATGATATGCTGAAACTTCTAAAATTATTTAACGAAAACAAAAATATACTTTATTCAATAAATGCTTGAAATTGATTATGAATCACGTTTTTTGACAGAAATTCATAATGTATTTTTATCAAAAGAATTTTAGATAAATTTTTATCGTTATCTGCTTCATGCTGGATCAATTTTTTTGCGTATTTTATTGTTTTTTTATAATTATTACATTAATCTTTTTTGATTATTCCATATTATTATTTTTAATTTTATTATTTTAAAAAATCAACATATATTTTTAAAAATAAATTAAATCCAATAAAATTTATAATCCTGGTTCTCAAATTAGCGACTTTCTTCACAAAAATCCGCTTTTTAATAGTTTAACCTTCCTAATTTATCGAATTTTATCTTTACTCTCTTATAAACGTTAAAAATATTTTTAGTATTTATAAATATATTTAAAGTACTTTAAAAAATATTTCTGGTTTTTATATTAATGATTTCCATTTCTGAACGATTTAAACCGTTAGATTTTATTAATACTATATTACGTATGTTATTATGTGTTGTTTAGATAGCTAACTTTCAGACTGTGTTTCATTCTTCCAAGCTTTACGAGATAAACAAAAATATGTAATCGATAAACATTATTTAAGAATAAATTTTCCGAATTTTATCAGTATAATCATATTATTTTTTTATTAAATTTGATATTTCTTATAAATGCATCAAATAAATCAGGAAAAGATTTAATTCTAAACAAATATAAAATGTATTTACAGTATATATCTTATTCACATATTACTAAAATATTTATATAGTCTAAGTATAGTGATGAAAAAAATGTTCTGATTAAAGAATATATATATTAAACTAACTGGTAAAAATTGTAATTGTTTAATTAGTATTTTCTAAACTTAAAAGTTGACAGATAAGTCAAGAGATTTTCTGTTTATTCGAAAATATTTTATTCTTGTATATTTTCTTGAGTATTGTTTACAAGTATACCGTATATAGTATTCCGTATAGTCACTGCAACAATATATTGTGGCTAAAAAGATCGAGGAGAAACTGTATTGTTGAACTACCACTTTGGTAAATATGTTCAGTGACCGAAACCATCTTCTGCTCGTTGGGCAAATTGGCGATTTCTGTTTTCTTTCGCATCACCTAGTCTTTTGTCAGATCGTCCTAATTCCCTTGACCTACATGTGCTTACAACATATACCAGATTAATCTTGAAAAATTTTAAATATTCTCAAAAAAAAAAAAAAAAACACGTCTAGACAGTCATAAATACTAAAATAAATTTATATGATTTAGTCTAATTTATACAAATATTGACTGATTTTTAAATAAAACATTAAATTTAATAAATTAATACTATTTAAAAAATTGGTTTTAATGATAAATTGTTTTACAAGTTGTGAAAAAGTAATTCATTTGGTGAAAGCCAGCGGGATATCCTAGCTTTTAAATAAATCGCTACCTTAAAATGGACCCTTTGTTTATTAACAATAGCAAGGTCGACTTTAAAGAGGAATTTTAACTTAAAACTAAGTTCAAGCTGACTTGTGAGAGTAAGAAATAAAAAGAAAAGATTAGCCGGACAACCATTGTAAATGTCTTTATTCTAATGAATCCATTAAGTTTTAATAGATTCATCATAGAAAATCTAATTCTAATCCAAAGCCATGTTGATTTCAAAACAGTTGAAACCGTTAAACATAATTAAAACAACAAATAAAAATATCTGCTCCTGCACATATATTTTATTTTGAATTTCTTCTGTTTATTAAATTTAAATTTTCAAGATAAATTTCGTAATTATTATTATTCTTTTTATTATTTTTAATATTTATTTTATATCAATATGTTTCTGTAAAATCAATTTTCTTCATTTTTATATTATTAGAAATGAAAAGAAAATTTGATTTAAAATAGAATAATTTCCATCTGTTTATTTTATTTCGGAAAACTTTTATCAAGCAAATAGAAATTTTTATCGCATTGCTATTATATTTGTTTTTATTGCAATTAATTATGATTAATTTGCTTTCAGAGTCTATTTTAATTTAGTTTTTGTTAATATAATCATCTTTCTATTCAAAATGAACATAAAGATAATGGTGATGATGATAATGCGTCATAAAATAATCAATTTCACATTGGACTTTCCATGAAAATCTATAGTTCTTTCAACTAATTTATTTATTTAATTTTTTAATTTTTGATTATTAAGTTTTAATTTTAGTATTATAAATAGCTAAATTTCATTTCAATTAATAAACATTACATGATAAGTGATCCATGTAATAATTTCAATTAAATTTAAAAAGTAAAAAAAACATTACGAATGACATTATTTTATTTGCTTTTGTAATTTTAAATATATGAATTAAATTAATAAGCCATTTTTCGCATGTTTCGCTTATTTTCTGTAAAGAAATTATCATAATTTAAATTGACTTCAAGTTGTTATTTCGGTTGAGAAACCTCAAGTCGTTTTGACGTTTCACGGTTATTTCATCCAATTGTTTCCTGAAAATTCTTCGTATTGAGATGACATCAAGTTCTACTCATTCAGTTTACAATCAGTTTAACCTTAATAACGTTACCGGTTAAAAAAAAATTAACCTTTTAAGTATAATAAAGTGACTGAAGAAGATGCACATAGTAAAGTTATATATGTTTCGATTAACAAGAGAGAAAAATTCTTTAAAAAAATTTAATATAGATTTAAGAATGTTTTACGTAGCTTATACTTAATTATTTTAATATTTTTAGTAAAAATATTATTATATTTATTCAGAATTTTTAATTTATTACGAGCATTTGTGGAGGATAAAAGTCACGTATTGTAGTTTGTAGAATTTGTTTTCGTATGTGACTGTCATTTCTCGACCTCCAAGAAATTTATGTTAGCATGTAAGGTATATTTCGTCCAAAATATATACTAAATATGGCATAAACTGTTAAAAAATCACTCTAAACTGGATTGTCTGTTCGGAATGTAATTTGATTCCGTACTTAAGTAAAGGTTTTTGAAGAAACCCCTATCCAAGGTAGAATAACAAAAGAAAGAAACCGCTATCCGCGTAATATGTTCACGCAACTTGACTGGGGTCAATTTTAATGAATCTTTTGTAGTCAGGGGCTTTCAGAGAACACGACAAGCAGTCACTGCAGCGCCAATCAGTTGAAGTGGCCACTTGCAGAGTTATCGAGTAGGGGAAGAAATTAAAGTTTGCTATTCATCTGACTGTACGGTACTTCAATCCGTCACCAACTGCTGTGAGTAGTGGTGTATATGCACCGTTGGAATTTCTCTTGTTGATTTGAATGGGGTCGATTTGGATCAAATCGAGCAGCCAACTAAACTCTTTAAAGATAGGTAATTACTGAAAGCTTTTGTGTCTCACCTTCCAGAGTTGAAGAACACATCACAAGTATTTAATATAATTAAATCTATCACAAGTATTAAATATATTCCACTTAAAAATAAAAGTCGAAAATGTTTTTTTTTGCAAGTTTTTTTTCTTTTTATTTTTTCCTTTATGTAATATGAAGATTACTACTAAAGAAAACTGATTTGTAGTAGAACTATTACAAAAAAGATTTCCGAAGTATTATGTGAAATAATGATAAATACTTTGATTTTTGGATAAGTATTTTTTATGATTTCTTAACAGCTTTTCCTTTCTCTCGTTAATAAGAAAACGTTAATAAGAATAGCCACATTTAAAAGTGTCTTTCTAAAAATTTGTTTGGACTGTTATATCTTAATTTTTTCTTCATTGTGATAGAAATTATTTTTCTGTACTAGTTATACTGAAGAATTAATAAAGAAAGAAATATTTAAACATTTTTTTTTTTAATGTGGTACATTTTGTGATATGAATTTTGCATTATAATTTATGAGCCGCAACGATGATGAGATATTATACAGTAATGCCCTCTATTGCTAAATTAAAGTAACTTTTAAGTATTTAATTAGAAAAAGAAAATTCGTAAATTTAATGAAAAAAATAAATAAATTGAAAATATTAAAATGATAAAAGATATATCGTCGTTATGTTATATTAAAAACATAACGAGAATTTATTGTGATAGGAAGTTCGAATTTTAATGAAAGAACATCCTGTGGTCTATCTACTCTATAGTTAGCACTACGGAAAGGAGACAGATGTCTCTTTTCCGTAATCTACTACTCTAATTGACCAGTTAAAGGAAACACCAAGCCCTAAGGTTATCTAGTGGGTGGTAATACTTAAACCGTTATGCTGCTGTCAATCACATGTAATACTCATTAACTTTAATAACTTCATTTAGTTTCATTTTCTTTTACAATTAACTTAACACATTAAAACTATTTATCTAATGATTGATGTTAACCTTTGTTAATAGCGTGTAAACTTAAACTTGACTACTGAAGTCTAGTACAGTATATTGATTTCAGAAACGAAGTTAACTGATTTTTTCTTTACTAAAATTCAGTAAGGTATGTGCAGAAACGGAATTCTTGTGAACAATATAAGAACTTATATTTATATAAGACTGTTAAAAGTTGAAATAATATGTGTCGCTGAAAAGTTGAATAGATCTGTACAAATTGTGTTGTTGGATTCTATATTTTCCTTAAAACGTTTTAAGTTCAGTTCCATCTGAATTTCATCAGTTTGGCAGAAAAAAATTTTCTTGTAATATTGACGGACACAATATTTTAAAGCATTTTTCACATTAATTAAAAAATGTTTTGGTATAAAATTTATAACAGATTTAAAATCGAAAACTGAATCCGGTGGAAGGTTTCATAATGATTTAAATACAATAGACTATATATTTTTTCTATTTTCAAATTATAATATTATATAATCCATCGTTTTAAAAATATTTAATACTGATTCCAAAAATATATACATTTTTGAATGAATTAAACTTATTCCTGTAAATTTAGGGACTATAAAATCGTAAAATTTTAAAACGCTTTTTGTATTTGGATTGCATTGAATACAAAAAGATATTAAAATTTCTGAATATATCGTATAAACAAATTATTTTTGTATAAATTATGCATTTAATATCTATTTAGAAGATTTTTAGACCATTTAGTTATAAAAATGTTATTCCGTAGGGATTTTGCTGGAGTTTAGAATTTTTTGAACAATAACGCCATTTTTAAATCTTTTAATACTAATTTAAAATAATTTTTTTAACATTTCGGTTGCATTATCCAAAATTTGATTTTTAAATCAGGAAAACTTAAAAGAAAAGTTTATGTAGACTAGTATAAATTTGTATGCCAAAAATATCTGATTGACGTTAGATATTTCAGCTAAAGTATTTAGCGTCAAGCATTTTTGTGCATACAGTTATTATTTATTTATTTTTATCCAGTTAATTGCGAATAATTCAACATTATTATAGATTTAATATAAATTTAATTTATATTAAAGTACTGTTTTTTAATTAGGCCTAATCTGTATAAAAATAGTTTATAAATAAATCTGTATAAAAATCGAAAAAATAGTTTTCGAGTTTTATACAGGCCTAATTTGGCCTTTTATATTTCTTTTTTCTTTCTTAATTATCTTTTTTCCGTTTTTGAAAAAAGCTATTTGTAGCATTTTATTGGCGTATAAATTTAACCATTTAATTCTTGATTGAAAACAGTTTATGCATCAATGATGATGCAAGAGTATATCGGATAGTATCGCATTGAGAACTAATTTTGACAAAATCTTTGTTACTTTTACAAGACACTTAAAAGGACCCACCGCCCGGCTTCAATCTCTATTCACATTCAACTTTTAATCTGTCTCACTCCTCTTTGCTGAGAGGGGTTGTAAGTCTCTCTGAGTGTAGGCCATTTCGAATGGAGTGACAGGGCTCTTTTAAGCAAATCAGGTCAAAGTTGACATTGTTTCCGATGGGAAATTTTCCCACCATCTGCTATTGACAACTTGATTGAATAATGCTTCCTCACACTTAATGAGAAGTAATTGATTTCTGTTATCTATTAAATGTGCTTTAATTGATTCTTTTTGACTTGAATCAATTGTATAGAATATGAATGCAATATATATAAGTGAAAGCTTTAACATAAAATAAATTACAATAGCCTACTTTGAAATATATTTAATTTTCACTATTTCTTAATTTAAATTATTATATACCTATTAAAAATCGATTAAGAACTTTCATATACATTTTTTACCTACAATATATATAATAGATACTGCAATAAAATCTCTTGATTTAATTATCATATTTTATGTTTTTATTACTGCATAAACTCTAATTCATTTTTAAAAGTTCAATTTTATGTTTCCTAAAAAAATGTAGAAACGAATTTTGGTACATTTGGCATTACTATATTTTTAGAAATTTAAAATATAAGTTAACGTCTTGCAATCATTTAATATCAAACTCAATCTAACATAGGCTACATATATTTCTGTGATATTGTTTCTTAAAATCATCAAATTCAATAATTTATTTGGAAATTTATAGAGATATTAACGTAAATTAAATATAAAATATATTTAATATTAAATACCTTAATATAAGCCTTATATTAAATAAGCTTCCTCTAGCATATACTCGTATTAAGTTAGTTTATCTTATGTAATAAAAAATGTTAATATTTTCTTTTAAAATTCTCAGTTTATTAAATTTTTTTAAATGTTCGAAAAATATTTTATAGACTATTTTGGAAATAAAATCGATATAAACAATTTGAAAATAGTTTAATAAGTGCAATAAGATATAAGTTAGTCTACTGCATTATTCTAGTTTCATTATGAATACTGTTAAGAATATTGTTTTATGATAATTATACGAAATGATTTTAATTTATAACTTTACTAATAAAGTTCTAGCATAAATATGAAAGATATTCGAGGCTATTTGAAGATGTTTACGATATATGCTACAATTTAATCTACTTTAAAAAACAACTTAACTTTCCAAATAGAAACAAAGAGCGTATTTTATATGAAACTTATACGGACTTTCTGATTTCTTTTTAAAGACTAATATTTAAAAGAGACATTTTTATTTTAAAAGATATCATAGTCACATATTTCGTTGAATAATAAAACTAAATACATTCAATTAAAATTAAATGTTAATTAAATATTCTATTTAAAGATTAAACATCGAAATATACTTATGTATTTAAAATGATTGTATTTTGATGTTTAATCTTTAAAATCCAAATGATTTTTTAGTTCAAATTTCTTTAGAAGTTACGAAATTGCATTAAATATAATAGACCTATAAACTTACCTATTTATGATTACAGTAGATTAAACTATATCATGAAAATATAAATTGCTTCTCTTGAATAAATCTATTTTATCTGTAATTAAAAATATACTATAGATAAATATATGTAGCAAAATTATAATTATGTTAAGTTAACTTATTTCATTGCTGGCAAAATTAAAACATCTATAATAGAGCAAACTATTATGTTCTGGATCATCCACTTATTTAAATTACTGTGTAAGTTTTAATTTTTTGTAATTATTTGAAAGAATTTAAAAGAAAGAACTTATATTGAGTTGCACCTATAGCAGATCGAAATAGAATACTATCATTAGATCATTTAGACAACTGTTGAACTAATTTTTATTTATTATAAATTTGGCTTTGATTGTATATATTATAAATACAGCAAAGCAATTATTAATAATTTATGCCAATGAGGCAAACAAAAATCTTTCGCGTATCAAAATCAGGCAACTTATATATCATGACGTGTATGTAACATAAACGTGTCGATGTATATATATATATAGACTATGACACATTATTAGAATAAAACACAAATATTCATATTTCTTAATTTATATTATCTAGGCATATAAATCAGTTTAAAAATGTTGAAGTTTAAAATGAATAAGGAAAAAATAAAAATAAAAAATTGTTATAAAATTTTCGTGTGTAAGCGGGAAATAAAGTTCGAGGAAATGGTGAATATATCAGATATCAGATTCCTATTTACTGTTTTGTATTTGTAGAATTGTCATGTTTAAAATAAATTAAAAGAAGTCATCAATAATTATATTATGATTTTTACAAATCAAAATCAATAAATACTATTTAGTTAATTTTAAAAAAAGTATTATTTGAATAAAAATTGAATAATTAAATAAAAAAAATTCTTATTTCTTACATAGGATAAAAATAAATTATAAATTTGTTTCACATTTAAATAAATTTAATTCGAAATCATATCATTGAATCTGATAAGAGCAGCGGTCACTTTACAGTCCAGCATGGAATAGTCAACACTCGTGAATGGTTATCCAGAAGATTGAATAATTGGTTTCAACGGGCGGTATCTGTATCTTTTCTAGAAAATCTGGAGATATAGGACCGGAATAAGTCCAATCTCCAGATATAAATCTGGAGATTGAACTTATTCCGGTCTCTTAAAATCAAGAATTTGCATGCCAACTAAAAGAATAAGTCCAATCTCCAGATTTATATCTGGAGATTGGCCTTATTCTTTTAGTTGGCATGCAAATTCTTTCTCACGATATTATCCGGTGACTTATCACATTAAGGATAAAAATCAATGCCACTAGCAAATTTCTCAAACCAGGGATTTACAAATATAATCTAAATCAGCAGTTCTCAAGGAAAAATTTTATATAGCTGTATGTATATGTAGCCGTATAAATTTTTTCTTTGAGAACTCCTGGTTTAGACTATATAATAGAGATTATTTATATAAATATGATAGAAAACCTTTCAAATTATGTCTATTATAAAATTATTAAACTAAAATATTAAAAATTAAACTATTGAAAAACTAAACTTAAATATAAGATTAGTCTACATAAACTAAAAAATGTTTTCATTTTTTTTATATTGTGTTTGCATTTCTAATATAGGTCTAGTAATCCTACTAGGAATTTTTCCCATATAAATAAGATTTTTTAAATTAAAATATTCATTAATCTATATGTTTCTGAACGCTGCCGTTAGAATTCTTGGAAACTGTATGACTTGTATGACCATATATTGATTGTTCGTGATTGTATTTGTTTATTAATATTGTAATTTAATAGAGATTTACTATCCCATTGACTCATGGTATATAACTAGAAAGGCTGTTCGCCTTGATATAAATCCCATTCTCTTTTGTCATTCATTTGACCACTTCTTAATCTTTTTATCGAAAGAATACAGATATTTTCATACTCGAATTTTAACTTTTATATAAAATCGTTTATACTATTTTTTTGTGTTCATATCTTCTTTGATTCCTCATTTGCTCGTATCTAGTAGTTCTTGGTATTTTCTGTAAAATTAAATAGAAAATAAAATTCTGCTACTTTAATCATTAATTAGTCGTATTTCTTCATATAATTTAAACTGGCAATATCGAAAATTCGATAGTTATATCTCAAGATTCGTGATACTTTATTTGAACTTCTCTAATCATATATTTGTGTAGTAATGTTCAGATCATAAATGCTTATACTTATGCTAATGAATTACAGAAATTTACATTATCAGATAAAATTTATTATTGAGTTATTGAATGAATATATAGCAAATGCAATTTTAAAACATATAAAGCATTCTGTTTAGATAGATATCAAATATTCGTTCATCAGAAGGATTAATTATTTAATTCAGTATGAAGTAGCTTTTAATAAAGTAAAATGCTTAGAATATTTAATAAAAATATAATTATATAGCTTATATATTATGATGAAATTAATTTAAAAAAAATTGTAAACGCACTAAATAATCCATTTTTTCTTGTAAGTTTATATCCCCTATGTTTAATATTTTAATATTTCGAATATTTTTATAATTTAACATTCCATTCTTCTAATAATCACAGTTTAGCATTGTCTTTATATATTATCACATTGAGTTTCTATTATTTTATCTTAGCATTTTATGATAATGAAAAATATTTGAAGTTTAGGAATACCAAATACTGATAAAATATAAATATTCTTCGAAATATTTAAGAAAGATAAACTGTACTAGGTATATTAATTGTAAATTCTATTATTTAAGTAGAAATGAAACTTGATATCATTTCAGATCAACTAATTGTTAATAATTGTTTTCAAAAACTTTCGAGTTTGGTATATTGTTAACAGATGGCGCTACATACGATCATTATTTCAACTAACTTAAGTAAATGAATTTTTTTCGGGAATTTTTTTAATTACCAAACTATATAAAGTTTTATTGTATTAAAATACATCATTAATATTTCGTTTTTCATATTAATTATAATATTACGAATCAAACTCATTAGTAAGTCTAAAGAAATGCTATATTTATTTTTACATTATTTGTTATTACTTCATAAGTTGAATTAAAAGTTATTATATTAAAAAATTTTTACTTAATTATATAAATTTAGATAATGTTAAAAATAGCTATCTCATTGAATTTTTTGACTTTTTAGAAATTATAAGAATTTTTAATTTCTTCAATATTAATTGGGCAATTCTAGATTTAAATTTTTAAACTTATCAGAAACATTTTAAAATAAGAATTAAGCTTCTAATAAAGTTTAATTCTTATTGTTTTACAGTTTGAGATTTTGGCAATTATATAATTAAAACTATAAAAATAAATTTTCTTTTTACTAATATTATATTTAGATATTTTAAAATCGTTGCTATTTTAAATTTTATAAACAATTATGAAGAGATTTAAAAAAAAAAAAAAAAATGCATTTATATGACATTGGATAAGATTTTGACTTTATGCCATCTGTTGACAAAAAAGTTTAGTATTAAAAAAATATTTTTGAATTTTATCAGTATTTATAGCTGTTGCGAAATATTAAAGTCAGTTATACGACACGAAGTTTGATTTATTTATTTATAGATATATATTGGCTATATAGAAGATCGAAAAAAGTTACTATATAGTAAAATAGGTTACATTAAGAAACAACTAGATGGCAGGACTATTCTCATAGTAAAGAATGTACTTAAAGATGAAAATGAAAGTAACTTATCTCGTATAGGCCTCTTTTCTTTTTGAAAAATTCTCCATAAATGGAAATAATTATATTCTAAAATTTCTTCATATTAAAGAATTTTTGCAAATATAATTATAGTAATATATAAATGTGCATGACTTTAATCAATTAAACGATTTGCTTTAAATCGAACAAGAAATGCGAAGCGCAAGAGAGACAAAATAGAAAAAATTCACTTAAAGACTCAACATTAATTCATTTTTGTAATTGTTAATATGAAAAATTGTTGATAGATTTCAAATTTTTATTTTTAGCCGAATGAAGTTTTTAAGGGCTTGAAGCTGACAGCGAGAATAGCTTTTTATTAAATAAATATATTAGATTCTCAGAATTCTATCAATAAAAAAGAATTCATGCCAAAATTTTAAAAATAAGATAAGATTCGCGAAAATGCACAATATATCTGTGTAAAATTTTTTTATCGAATTATTTTGCTGCTTAAATATGTTTTATAAAGTATTCTATAGTATATTTAAGCTGATCGAAAGTTACGATATGCTAAAATAACAACATTGATAATTTACATTCTTATACAAATAATAAGTTCTTGAAATATATGCAATTGTTGAAAAAAAAGAGGTTCTTTGCTTGCGACTTCTTGCTTTCTTATGGATAATTTAACGAAACAAAATTTTCATTAAAATTAATACACATTAACAATAAAATATTTCCTTTATAGATAATATAGCAAGGCTATTTTTTTTTTTTTGTTTGTTTACTAACATACGATACAGATTAAATTCGGTTAAATCAGACTTAGAGTATAGAATAATGTAAATTAAATGATATTTTATAATAATTTTTTCAACATTTTAGATTATATTTTGCACACTATAGAAATGTGTAAAGTTGTACGATAATCTATCAGTCAAATATCACTATATTTATCAATTAATATTTCACATTCAAAGGCAAATTTTAAACATAATTTTTATAATTATTAATTCATTTGACTATTCAAAATAATATATGGATTATTTTTTATGGAATAAAGTAAAATATAAAATAAGACGTTCATTTAAAAAATTACTAAATTGAAGATAGCTGCAGCACTATTTAACCGATAAGTAAAACTAACATTTTCAAGAACTTTAAAGCAAAAATGTAAAGGTATACTGTATTTCATTATGCAATGGAAAATATTTAAAAAATATCATTGTAAATGTTAATGATGATTCTATACATATCAGTAATTATAGTAATATTTGTAAGAAATATATGTATGACTAGAAAGGCCAAAGGTTGATTGGATCTTATGAGCAGCGCATGATAGATGATTGCATTCAACATGCACATCAGCTACGCTTTGTCCACGCTACTTATAGTTTGTGAATTAAACAGATTTAGCATCTTACCTCCAAATTCTAGCAGCTCATCTACGAATTAAAATTGTTCGTAGATCTATATATATTTTTATGATTTATTAGAATACAGTTGAATATAACTTTTTAAATATAAACGCTGACTTTATATACAGTATTTGAAAAATAATTTATTTATGTATCACTTTTAACTTTCAATAGATGTCGTTTTTAAACAAAAATGATGAAAATCCCGGCTTATTCACTTAAATAATATAAAAACAACACATTTCTACAATTATATAATTTTATATTTACATTAATAGAGCACCGTATTTGAATTCAATAAAGTATTGCAATAAAATTCTGTAACAATTCAATTATTTGATAGAATAATAATAAATATATTTACGATCAGTTTTCTTGAATGTTTTAACAAATTTAGAAAATTGTAAATCCATTTAATTTAAATTAAAACGTTTATTTTAAAAATTATCAATTTCCTATATGAAATTGCAACTTTAATTTTCACTAATCTTTATAACTTATTGCTGGTTTTCAAAAGTATTTTTAAATCTCTATCTGTCGGTAAACTATATTTTCAACTCGTCTTTACAAATTACCTATTATTTACAAGTCTTTTCGTCAGTATAAATATTAATACCATAGTTCAAAGCACATTTTCTACAAGCCTTCTAAAGGCATCCCTATATTTCGAAGATTATCCCAATATAAATGGTGGTAAAGGTCCCACAAAACGTGTCCTTAGTCTTATAGCTGGTTTCGGCCTGCTTTCGGGGACCATTACTCTATTTCTTATGACATGATATCCAGTTTTATCTGCTTTATATTCAACAACATGTAAAACACCCGAAAGATCTACATGGCCATAACGCCCCTTGATGATACCATCCGAAGTTCTTTCTTCTCTTCTAAATGATTGGTTTGGTCCCGAACCTGTGTCGTAACCAAACTTATATGTTCCTGGACCATCATAATCGCGAATATAATAATTTGCTCTGGTTCCAGCAGGAATTGGCACTTCTCTTCCATAACCCCAGGGCATAGCACTTACTGTAGTAGCTGCTGATATGAAGAAAACAAACTGTAAATTAAAAAAAAAGATAATAATATTAATAAAAATTTATTTTATCTTTTATAATAAGTAATGTTATACAAAAAAATTATAAAACGGAAAAAATATAAGTCTCAATATTATATAATTCATTTAAATTGTGTATATTTATCCTATACTTATTGGATTATGAGAAAGGTAGAAATTTTGATAATAATTATAAGAATTAATTTAGATATTTTTTGACGAATAAAATATAGATAAAAAAACGCATATAAATTTGTACAAAAATTTTGTCAACATTCACTTGCTAAAATTTCTTCATTCTTTAATACAAAATATTACCAAAATAAAAGATACAATTATTAGAAAATATTTTATTTTAAATATAGTTTTTCCAAAATTTTATAAAAATTAAATTAAAATGAGAATAAAATATTTATTTTCGAAATGAAAAACTTCAAAAGTTTTAAGACTTTCAATTAAAATTTTAGTTGAAAATCTCTTATTAAATTTTCAATAAATAAAGTAATAATAATAAATTTTTATAAATCATTTCAAAACAAACAATTGTTTCGACTTAATTATCCTTTAATTTAGTATATTGTAATCATATCTATAATTAATATAAGCACTTATTATGTAAAATAAAATGTAATTAAAGGTAATAACATATGCCACATTAAATACCTGCGTTAATAAAATATGCAATTAATAATCGTTCTGTTTCATGTAAAAAAATACAAAAGTTATATTTTAATATAACTTAATGGTAGATCTGTTATTGAAAAAAGAAAATAATACTGTATACGCTAATTAGACTATATGTAAAATTATTATACTTTGTTTGTTTGTATATAATTTTTATTTTATTTTCATAAAGGCCTAAATCTATAAAATTTTTATAAAAATATATTTCTCATTGTTTTAATAATTTCGCTAATGCACATATAAAACAGGAATGATTATAGAATGCTTATAATAATATTTGAAACTAAAATAATTTTAATTAAATTATTAAATAGTGAAATCAGAAATAGAGTATTTTTTATTAGATGAGAGGAAATTTTTTCGGTTCCGAATAACTAACTTTTCTGACCAATATGATTCCATAATTTCCATAAGATTGCATTGTGATAGACATCGGTTTATTTTTTTATAATTTTAATGAATATATTTTATTTCAAATTCCTCTAACGAATTATTTTGTGATTTTGAAAGTGGTTACGTAATAGATAGGATAACTGAATTTAAAAATGAGTGCGATTTATTTATATTTTAATGCAGCAATCTTCATCAAATGCTTTAAGATTTGATTTTCTTCAAACAAAAATAACACAGGCTCTT
Organism: Androctonus mauritanicus; assembly: GCA_011317285.2. NCBI lineage: Eukaryota > Metazoa > Arthropoda > Arachnida > Scorpiones > Buthidae > Androctonus > Androctonus mauritanicus. Next base: position 9,877 of record WUQG02063395.1, on the reverse strand, counting down.
AATATAGATTTATAAATTGCCTTTTAAGATAGATTTAAGAGCAATTTATGCTGAAATTAAAGGACTTTTTTTGAAAGAATATTATTTAGAGAAATATATAAATACATAGAATAATATATAGATAAAGAACAGAACAGTGAAGTTATAATAAGATTTTAAGCGTAGTTTTCTTTTTTCTATTTTAGCTTCTTATTTTTTCTGCTTCAATCCATTTTTATAGAAATGTAAGCAATTTTTAATCGATATTTTCAGTTATGGATTTCATTTCAATTAAACCTATTCTTTTTTCAATTAAATTAAAGATGATTGTTTAAATTAGAAGAATATGCTACAGTTTAGCTAAAAGAAAAATCAAAAGTGAATAAAATCAAAAACGACAATCGATTTTTAAATCTATAAACATTTCAAGGTAATTTTTCGAACTGCTAAAAATATAAATTTATTTAATTTATTTTTATTTTTTAACTAAAATAATGAAACACTATGTATTTAATTTCAGACATGATTTTTTTTTATTGAAGTTTAAAATAAAATCAAGATAAAATAATATTGAAAATCATATAAAAATATAAAGAAAGAGAATAAGTGATTAATTTAAATTTTATCAAGTAAATTTACCTAACTGATATAATTATTTAAGTTTATTAGTTTTATGATTTTTCTGTAGGCCTACATATTGTAATAGTATACTTTCTTTTGATTGTAAAGATCAAACGAAAGCATAACATTTGTAATGAAAACTGTATGTTTTAAATATGAATATTATTATTAAATCGCTAAACGCAAAATATAATTTAATAATTAATATATTTAATATAATTTAAATAAAATAATATGAAAAGTTTTTATAAAAACTAATAATAGATTTTAAATATTTGTATATTTTTTATCTGAATATTTAAATTATTCCATTTAGCAATTTAACTTCCCATTTAATTATTAATCTATTCAATAAGTTTTTTTCCATTTAAAACGCTTTAATTATTAATATTCTTATAATATTTAGTATATATATATATTTAACTATATCTTTTGACATCGTATAACGAAAGAAAATTATTGGCAAATTATAAGTTGTAAGTTTTTTTTTTTTTTGCAATATTTCAAAACAAACATTTACTCTGAAATATTTTACATTATGTGAATAACATGATACGAAAATCCACGTTCCAATGTCCCATAGTTTTATATTATACAATTCTTTAACTTTCTATGCCGGAAACTATAGATATAAAGAAGGATTTATGTCGACTTTAACACCTTTTTATCAGCGTTATTCTCAAGAAAGAGCGTCAAAGAGACGTGATAAAATTTCTGAATTCCAATTCTTAATTTCTTAAAATTATAAAATAATTCAGTTCATAAATCTATCTCTAAAATTTTTACTTTCTTAAATAAAAAATCACGAATAATAATCTTACCAATTTGTAACCCATGATAATTCAGCGAGTCTGGAAATCCGCGGATACAATTTCAATCTCTTGCTTTATTAACAATATCATTTTTGTTATTTAATATCTGTAAAATCAGATATAATTAATAAATAATTTAATTTTTAATATTAAACTCTTATAATGAATAATAATAATCGACTTAAATGTCGATTATTATTGTTTTATATGTCATCATTGATATGCATTATACATATAAAATATATATTCGTAAAAAAAAATTTAAATAAAATTAATTAATATATTATATATTAAAATATCTAATCATTTGTTTGATGCAAAGAGTGCACATTATTTTGTCAACTAGATGCATTAAAATCAACTGATGACAATAAACAACTAATCTAGATAAAAAATAGAGCGCAATGAGATAAGAATGCACTCACCTGTATATAATCCATCATTGAACAGTTATTTAGAGACGAGTGTAGTAGTTGGGTGCGATACCGTCGAGTGTGCCACTTGGTGCCGGAAAGTTTTTATAAGGCGAACAGGGGTCACACCATTAACCCTCACGTGACTGGCCTCAGACAACGTCACTTCCTTCAGGCCCATCGTCCAAATGACGGGGTTAGCCAACCCGAGGGTCCATGTTGGCCAACTATCTCTCGCCGGTCAGGGGCACAGTTCCCACGCAGCCCAGTAACAGAGACTTTGACGAATTTATCCACAGATGATGTCGCCGTCTTGTCGGCCAACCAGTGCGTGAGAAGTTGGCGTTCTTAAAACATCGCTCCTTATGAAGTTCCTTATGGACAGTACCGGTAGTTTATGAAGTTCCTTACGGAAAGACCTTCATTGGATAAACTTTATATAAAGTGACCATTGTTAAGCGCGTTAATAACTCTATCATATTCGGCTCTTAATGTTCTTGTTTTCCAAGTTCGACTTTTGAGATTCATTTTCCCAAATTATACTAGCTCTTTAGGATTAATTTCTATAATGTCGGAATAAAATAATTTTTTTAGTAAAATGGCTATTTAAAAAAAATCGCCAACGCGCCACCTTCTGAGACCAACCTGTAACTTGTGGCGGGAAGTCATAATTCAGGTGAGAAATCTGAAGTATGATCTGATGTCAAGCAACCTCTGTTTACCATGCCGCACCGTGAGAACTTACAACTCGAGACAATAAACCAACCCGCATTGTCACGACGCAAGGAATTACTACAAACCTCTCATTTACTGAAAAAGAAAGTCACAAACTGGTAGAAACTTAAAGAGACGATCAAAGAAAGGTCAAGTTACCTATTTTCTTAGATACAACGAAAAAAGAAAGGGAGAAAAAAGGAAAAGGGATGGTTTCCATAATAACTAGACACTGAATGAAAATAAGCAGTTTTGGTGAATTAAGTTTTACAATCAATACGCGGTAACCCTGTTACCTTATTTTGGTTAACCGACCTGATACATGACGATGATGATGTAATAGCAGGTGCAATACACCTGCCATTCTTTTTAACCAATAAAATTAATAGAAATTTTTTTAAATTTAAAATTTTAGTTAAGTGTAAAAATATTAAATTATTAATTTTATATGCTAATTGAATAAATAAACACTCTTATTAACAACAATATTTATAATATTGATTAGAATAGAAAAAATAAAAGCTATTTAAATTTATTTAAGAAATTTTTAAAAAATTATATCAGTGTGTTGCTCTGTTTAAATAGTTTAAAAGCGCTATTAAAATGATACTTTACTGCTATTAAAATGTTTAGTTTATGAAATATTCATAAAGCTCATTCATTCATTCCTTTATAACACTTCTAGCCTTGAAAACATTCAAATTTCAAAGAGAATACGAGTTTTAACTACTAATTTATTTGTTTATTTTAAAAGTTTATTAATTCATAAAATATATAAAGCATTTATACTGTATTTACTTGATTTATAGAACAACTTTTTTTTTATTGTTAACTAATTTTTCTGAGAACAAAAATATATGTAAAATGAGAACTTTTATATATGTTATTGTTATAATAATTTTTATAATATTCTTTAAAAATTATTAAATATTATTTCTATAATATTATATATATATATATATATATATGAAAAATAAAATTCTATCAAATGGTGTAAATAATAATCGAAATTGATTCTTTTTTTATCTCAAATCATTTTATTTTTAATCTTTAATTTTTTTTAATGAGTAAGACTTTTTAAATTGTATTAATTTAATTCTGTAAAAATTTTAAATTAAAAAATATCGGATTTTAAAGTTTGTTTTTAAGTTTTTATTGTATTATATTTTATAATAAATAAAAGTTTTTGAAATTCTCAGTACCTATATTTTATTTTATGTAGCCCTGATAAATTAAAAATAACATCCTTATTCTCTAAAGCAAATAGATAATAAATATCTTATATATTTTTTTAAAAGCTGAGAAATTTTAAAGTTCAGTGCAATTTTTTTATATATATATATAAACATATTCTAAAATTTCATTTTATACACTACTTTTATTTATATGCTAAGCATCACTTGGTAACACAAATACTTATCCACAGGCTTAGATTTATTAATAGTATCTTATATATTATGTGGTATACAGTAACTATAATGACTAAACTAAAATTCTAAATAAGTTATTAGTTTAGTTATTTTGAATCCTAGATATACAGTAATTATAAAGTTTCAGATAATTTTTGCCTATCTCGTTGATTCTACTTAATGAATAGTTCAGCAATTATTTTTATTTATTAAATACATACTTTTTGAAAAATAACTTTCCTTACGTACGCTATTTAAGATTTTCGCTTTTCCGTTAATTTCGATAACTCTTACTGTCTTAGGCATCAATATATCTCGGATTTATTTTACAGGCGTGTAATGAATGATAGTGAGGATTAAAGCCTAAAAACTACTTATCATCGGATTATCCTCTTAGGTTCTATACTATTTAGCATCGAAATTCATTGATACTGATATATAAGATTAGGGTAAAGCATTTAAATTGCACAAAAAGATGTATAATACTTAGTTTTTTAAATAAAAACTTAATTTTAGAGACTTTTTAAATAAATCTCTAACATTTTCTCTAAAAACTTCATAAATATAGCTTAAATATAGGAATGAAAAGCGATAAATTTTATTTTATGGCACTGAAATTAAAAAAATTTCCGTGCCATAAAAAATCTTTTTGTTTTTTTATCTTTTTAAGATAATGAATAACACCAATAACTAATTTCTTTTAATAAAAACACCTTGGGTAATTAAAATATTTTGTTGAATTAATTTGTATCGGACATGTTTAATGTTTTTGTAACTTGGGAATAGTTTTTGTTCTCAAGTTTCTAATATTGTCCATCCGTCACTGACATCAATGGTGTTGACGATTCTATCTCTGCCTCCAATTATTACGTCAACTGAGATATGTCGGTATAGTTATCTTCATAAACTTCAATCCTGTCAGTTAAGAATGAAATAATCATGCACAATGAATTACTTTTTTTTCTAAAAACTAATTAACATTAAAAGATTAAAAAAATATATTTAAAAAGAATTGGGACGTGATAATATTTGACTTCAGTATATTATGCTTGTAAATATATAAAGCACATGCATTAATTAGTTAAAAATATCTAACTTATAAATGATTTCTAGAAGTATGCATAGAAGCAAAAATATTTGCTGCATCATGAATGAGTCAAGTAATTCAGTCTACGTCATAAATTACATCATATACGGATGATAAAGTTGAGTCAAAATTTTGTGTGAATTCAACCATGTTAAGTACATCATTTTGATCTATTTAAGCAAAAATAATAATAAGATATTCTAATTTATATGCGCATAAATTGCAAAAATGCATAAAATAAAATATCGAGGGAGAAAAAAAGTTTTTTAAAATTATTTTCGAACAATTTCGTAAGAATATCTAATAATGTAATCTATAATGAATTAAACGTCTTTATTGTCATTAATGACAATAAAGACGTTTAATTCATTATAAACTATATAGCATTTAATAATTAATAATAATTAATAATTAAAAAAAAAACTTATTTAATAACAGAAATTTAATAAGTCCTCAGTAAAATTTCTAAATAATTAGTTCCCAGAAAGTTTCTAAAAATATCACGTTATCTATAGCTAATTATTTAAACTAAGTTTTGCTGATGCATAAATGATTGATTATATTGTTAATTATATGAATTTTCATAATAATAGTTTAATTAAAATTGTTGCATTTAAATTAATTCTAGTATTCGTACATAATTACGTTCTTTCTTATTGTTGAACTAATTTCACTTTAGTAAATGGAATTCTTTCTTATATGACTAAACAGTTTTATTCAATAGTCGTATACATTTCAATAAATTAAATAATTTTGTTGTATTAAATCTTGTTTCTGCTTACATTTGGTACTGATTTTTTTTTCAATAAATAATTGATTATTTTTTTAATAATTTCTCGTGTTGATTATGTATTATCTTTTTTAATTAAAAAAGATAATACGTAATCATTAGGGAAATTTTTCATTAATAAAATAATTCCCATAGTAACAGCATAGACTATCGGTCGTGTATTATTTATGCTCTATTAATAAAAATCGAAGTTTATCTTTTTTATGCACTAATAAAAAATTGCTATATAAATTTAACAAAAATTGAATTAAAAATGTTTTCTTACTCTTGGTTGATAACTGACTTACTAATTAATTATAAATTAATTTGGATGTATTATTTCTTTATAAAATGCTTTTATAATATAAAATACATTTAATATTGTAAAATATTTTATGCTCCTTATTTATTCTAGTTGAAATTATCGAATCTTTAAAACTTAGCAAATCTGATGATAACAATATCTTAATAGTATCCGTATTATAATTTTATCAGATGATCATTTGTCTGCCATATTATAAATTTTATTTTACGCTAGCGTTTAGAAATTAGTTTCAAAAAGTTAATACCATTATGATATTATGATAGAGATCCGACAAGCCTGTATTAAACCTTATTGCAATCTATTCTGTAATGGTTTTCATCTATATTATTAGTAATTTTTTAATTAATATAATTTATAATATGTTTGACAATATAGTTTATACTATAATTTAAATAATTAGGGAAATATTTTTCGATAATTAAATATTTGAAGTTTGACTGCATGAAAAAAGTTTTATTGAGTTAACATGCGATGATTACTTTGGCTTACATAAGCTGAAACGATCATTGCATGTTAGATTCCTATTAATGTGGAAAAGTATTCCAAAATTGGGCATTTCATCTTATTACTATTTAAAGTGTATTCTTAACACGTCGACCTTCATAGACCGTAATAAAATATTAAATTCATGCAAATGACTAGAAATGCCATTGAAACTAATGAGTTTCTAAGATTTAACGATATTTTCAGTCGTGTACTGTATTTAATATTTCAAACAATATAGTAATTCCAGAATGTTTATTCTGTATTATAATGTTTTTTTGTAATTTATTCTATATAATGCAACACAAAAATTACTTTATTTCGCAATTCAGAAGACCAACATAATGAATATAATTAGAGTTATTATATCTACTATTATAAAGAAAGAATTTCTATATGCTAATTTTAACTTTTAAAACTATTGTACTTAAAGAATTTTATTAAAAGCCTAACTTAATATAACTAGATTAGTGATATTTTTTTAGACTTTTAATTAAAGAATTTCTTAACATTTAAACAAACGAGCAAGCCAATGAATATATCGTCTTATATAACTTATATATTTTTTTATGTTTTCGAATAATTTCATAATATAAACACTTAAAAAAAATAAAGTACATTTTCAAATTTTAAATCATTTTACATTTTATTTTGGTTTAAATTCTTTCTATATAGGCGCTAAACATAATATAATACGCAGTATTTTGTTGTATATAAAAATAATTAAAAGAGTTTATTTTAAACATTGTCCATGTTTCCTCTCGAGAAACATTCTTAAATATAATTATTTTCAAAGCATATAGAATCTATATTCAGTGGAAAAGAGGAGGGGGAAAAAAACAGTATCTACTACACTATTGTCCATCTATACTTACGATAATCATATGCATAGTTGAGAATAGATGATAAGAATTAATATAGTAGATACTGAATAGTTTAAATGTATATTATTTGATTGAGTTTCGATAGATCGATTGATTGGACATTAGCTTCTACCAATAAACCCAAAAGAATGAGAACTAAAAACTGTACCTGTGATGGTAAGCAAGTATATATTATGCCATCTATTGAGTAAAATGTGCATTATTTTCATTAAATTTTATATTACTCAAAATTATGTAAAAATATGTTATAAATTATTTATTAGTAGTTTTTAATTGATAGCAGAATCGCTGACAGAAAAATTAAATTAAAAAAACACCCACCTAAATTTTCAAAATAGGAATGCAGACAAAGAATAATTGGTTAAATGTGTTTTTCTATGAATTGTTATTCAAATTCCAATTTTACCTTATAATATTCAGCCGCCTTTGATCAAAATTGCTGTCGAGACAATTATGACCACGAGGTTACCAACCTCAAAGAAAGACCTATAAGATCAAAGATTAAATACAAAGGTCAAACGTCAAGGCATAAATTATAATTTTTTATATATACATATATATATATTATGAATGTATATAGATTGTATAATTAAAATTTATAGGTAAGAATAAGATTTTACGCTCTTATATATTTACGATAGCATTATTTTAATCAGTTTGGAAGGATGATTATAAATTATGCTGGGAAAAAACGATGTTTATGTTCAAAATTTATGAAAATTCACTTATAAATATACATAATTGTTATTGAATTAAAATAAATATTAATGCAAGTCAAACTTATCTTAATTGCTTATGTTCTTTATGCGCTAATATATTTACGTTAAACATCGCGGGTTAAAAAAAGAAAAAAAAAATCGCGCAAAATTTCTATGCACGAAACATAATATTTTATTCATAATTTTAAACTTCGACATTTTCTTATTTATTTCTCTTGTAAAAATATTCTTATGAGAGTTGCATACATTTTACAAATTTACCATAACTTTCGCTTATAGTCTATAATATAAAATTTAAAACAAAGTCAACGTCTATTATCGAAACTAACAAGTAAAACCCAAGGAAGAAGATATATAATTTACAAATAGGCCCATGTAATTATATTTTCCAAAAATGTTAAGTAATCACAATAATAAAGATGAGCTAGTTTGGAGTAGGGATGAGAGTGGGAAAAAATCTTTTTATTGTGACGCCATTATTTTACTGACCAAACCGGATTGTTGAATTGTTGAGTGAACCTACTGGACTGGAGTTTTTCGCTTCTGGGGATGACGCCAAATGGACATGTGATTTTTTTCCCCAATTTTTTTTTATTCCGATTAAATCGAAAACGATTAATAGTAGGAGTTTCTAACTTAACAGTAGGGATTCTTAATGTAATTACCTATTGTAAATACCTAAAACAGATTTTTATATGAAATGTAGAATGACAGTTTTTAACTATATGCCTATTTAATTTTTAATTTTTTATGAGTAAGAACAGATTAAAATACTTAAACAAGAAAACAGACTAATTATTTATAATTAATAAGCATAATTTTTAAATATTGCTTATATTGATATAATACAGTAAATTATAATAATTATAACATTATTAATTGATGTTATTAAAAAAATATGATTGAGTCAATAAAGAGATTTTTCCTTAACAGACATATAGTGTATCGTCATAAAAACTGAAAATATGCTTTGACCCTTTAATGCTACCATTTTTATATATAATTTATTCTGGAAACTCATATACGATACATTATGTAAAAATGAAATTTTAATCAAAGTTACAAGGAAATTTTTTGTTTCTGCATTCTGCAACCCTTTAATTTCACCGACTCATTCTGTATTTAAACAAACGTGTTTTAGATATATCTAGTATAAGTTTTGAGTTTTCTACAGCGTCACTTTAAGGCGCGACAATTTTTATGACAAATTCCGGACACGTAAGGCACAGTACAGGAATTTACTGTCATCATTCTGTTATCGTTGTTGACATCAAACAATCTAGTGTGACGCATGCGCATAGTACGCCTACACTTTCTGATTACTCGAACCGAAAGAGGACGACTGGTCCATCTTAATTTTTTTTCTCTCTTAGATGACCCTGTTGTAACCCCGACATCACGACCTGCCCAGACCGCGGGGCACGGAGTGGTGTGTGGGAAAGGGCGTGCCTATCAAGTTACCGTAGCACCGGTAGAATATTCGTGTGCAGAGGTCATCGACGAGGTGAAGTCGTGGAATTTGACCCCCTTTTACGGACCCCCTATCTCTTGTGTATGTGATCTACGGGCTGATGGGAAACGAGCATGGGGAATTTTCCAATAATTACAACAAGCATTTATCTCGGTGGTTTCTGTCCAAGTTTCTGTGGAGTATCTGTCAAC
>WUQG02063284.1:0-27917 GCA_011317285.2 Androctonus mauritanicus | reverse complement strand
GGGTCCAGATTTATTTTTAATGAGAAAAAAAGAGATAGGATGATATAAAAATGTAAAATTTACTTTCTTGAAACATAACGTGCATAGCTAGATTAACATATGTTGTTGAATTTATACTACCTACAATTAAGCTATAATGATAAGCATGAGTGTCTGATAGTGTTTCTTTAACTGGAGGTTAAAAACCTCCAAAGTGTGAGTCACAGTAAGAGATACATTTTGTTGAAAATCAGAATTCGAAAAATCGAATAAACACAGACCATTCTCCCGCAATACAGATGGAAGTGTGTATTCATAGAATAACTGGGAACAGCATGCTAGTCCAGCACCTGCATTGGCGCCGCACACCTCTACATTGTAACCTTGAAAGTCGGTCAGTTACCCAGGCCGCCGACCTTGGCTGGCTATCAAATCGCACGATAAGCCAGCCGCTTTACAAACACGTTACTATACATAACCATCTCCGAACTTTCGATATTATTCTCGTTTTGTGTTTGGGTATCATTTCCCGTTCTTGTATAGTGATAAAAAACATACGAGGATACATAATAGAATCAATAACGCAATACTTAACGATATTAGAAAATATAAAACAATAAAAACACATTGCTATACACGAGAAAATATTACGAAATTATGACTGATTTTTTTTTTCTATCGATTAAACCGCATAGAAGTTTTTCAAAAATATACTTATTGGAGATTATTATATAACTTATCTAAGAACGAATACAAATGTTTATAAAATACTATTTTGTTATGTTATTGCTTATACTCGGAATTTTTCTTCTATACAGATTGTTAAATTAAAAATAACGTAACAAAATATTCGGTTTGAAAAACACTTTCTAAAGACTCGAACAGAAAAGTGTTAAATTAATAAAATAAGTAAATTATAATTTACTAAATTAACAACCTATAGCATAGTACTCAATCGTCGTTAAAATAGAGCAAAACAAGTAAAAAAAAAACTAATTCGGAAATTACCTATTAATTAAATTATTACGTAGAATATTTAACGCTGATAAGGATACAAATTCAGATTATCTTCAAACGAATGACGATGAAACAACAGCATCTGCATTGAATTCTTGAACAGAAATGAAATTCGATAGATGTACATTAATGTCTACAGAATTGATATCTTTTGGTTGGTGTAGCGAGAGGGAGGTTATGTATATATTCTACAGCTGATATTTCGTCGAGGAAGAAACAGAAACCCGTCAAAAGTCCACGAATTCCTACCTTCAACTGGTACTTCAACCTTCGATATCTTTAAAAATACTTAAACCATGAACAACAACAGTAACAATACCTAGAAAAATAGATGTACTAGCAAGAAATACATATATTTTTTAATATACTGTACATATCAAAGAAGACTTAGCTGTGATGTAAGTACAAACAAAACTCGGACAGAAATAAAATCTATTCCGTAACAACTGCATATGGCAGCTTTATCTGTTTACATAACAAATTAATTTCGCTCAAATCAAAATTTTCCACCAGCTATCATTCCGAAAACTCTTATTGACAATACGTAATATTGTCAAACAAAGCACTTCATGCCCATTCGTTCTGTTGCATATTACATAAAGAAAAATATGAACTATGCATTGCATAATTATAATTAGTTGTGTTTGAACAAACTTGAAATATGTAAATCCCAGTGTATATAATAAGAATTTTTCCTATTATTCGTCTGTTCTTTCATAATACGCGGATAATTAACATTACTTAATTTTTAGGATAAATATAATATTTTAAAACAATTTATTATATATTAAAAATATACTTTTAAAGTAGTGCATGCAAGTAAAATCTCTACCTCGTCCTACATAGCGACTGTATCAGTAGTTTTCCCGATAAAAGTACTGAGTCAGCAGTCAAAGAAACTTCGCCATTATGTAATGTTGGCAGCTCTATCAGTATTACTCGCTGCCAACAAAACGATAGCATATGGTAAAGTAAATGTAGGACCACTATACACGATCTTTTTTTTTCGAATTCCGATAACTATTGCAACTGTTACACGCTAATCAAAAAATAAAAATAAAGAACACTACGACCGGTCAACTTGTGCGTATCGGATTACGATGCGATTAATTAAAACTGCACGAAAGACGGACGAACATAAAAGGATGCGACTTAAGTCATATCAGAGATTTAGGGATGGTAACAACTAGGTCAGTATGTCTGTGTCTACGTCAGCAGGCGAGCTGACGTAATGTGGTTGTTCCATCATCACTGGACACTTCCTGCCTACGTCATCGACAACTAGGTCACAATGTTACATAAATATACAGTGGGCAGGGAACTCCTACAAGCACGATCAGACCTGCCAAGCCGCTCTAGACTAACAAATTCCAACAGGTGTCTTTCGCAGAAAAAAAGATTATCTTCTTTTTTAGTTGTTTTTTTTTCGCATCCAGCGATCCGCTTACTTATAATGAGGAAAAAATAATAAAAACATAAAAATCGATAGTAACAGCGAGAGACTTACATGAGTGTCGCAGCTATTGATACATACGATGTTTCATCAAAGCGACTAGATTTCTGTATCGATGGGATATTACGTCATGTGTCTCTTCCCTTATCGCATAATTGTTACAGTTAAATGGCCTCTTAACCCCAATAGTATTCCCTCCCCGAATTTATACAGAACAACGAATATTATGTTACCGAAAGAGCAGATCGCAACTAATCACTGTCAACCTGATCTGCTAAATTAATTACTTAAAAACCTATATGCGCTATGACCCTATTCTTCTAATTTTAATTTTTTATTAAAAACTAAAACGATATTAAATGCTAAATCACATTTATTTCTTAATATGGAACATTAACTTTCGATTTCTATAGCCTACACAAATGTTCCTGTACGGATAAATACCTGAATCTATTATTTAAATATGAAAACAAACAGAGGAAACTGATGTTTATAAGGCATTGTTTGATAACAATAAAGCTAAAAACGAAGCTTTCTAATACGCTCCACTTTTATAAATTCCTTTGCATCAATAATAAACATCAACTTCTATTATTTGAACAATGAAAATAATAATAGATAATCTGATCTTTACAATGTTGCTTAATAACGATTTCAAATAATATATTTGGTTAAAATATATATAAATTTTTAATATTTGACAATAATAATGACTGCTAAATATAATTACTATTTACTGCCATTTCACTTGTAATTTCAATATATAAATGGATGATATACAGCACAATTTTTAAGGGAAAAACTTATTAAAGAATTATAGTACTTTCAGCTTTGTGCTGTATATCATCCATTTATATATTGACTGCTAAATATTTAAATTTTTGTATGAGAATATTTTATGTTAAACAGAACTAAATACTGTTAACTGAAATACGGTAAACAAGAATCTCGCGTTTTTAAAAACACGGTAAGATAACACTTTCATGCAATAAATTTTTTAGTATTTTAGAAATGATACAGTAAACATTAAAGTACAGAATATTCTTATTTTCTTTTCACAAAACAATATTCTTTTACGTCATCAATATAAACACTGTCTTCTGTTATTTGAACAACTGAAATTGTATAAGCCTACAGAAGATAAAAATCTAGTGTTATAAAGAAACCGTTTTTGTAATTATTTCAAAGATATTTGTCACAATGCACATTGACATCATGGTAATTCACTGTTCAACGAAATTTCTTTTTAATATAAATTTCATTTTCTGTATAATTTACTAAAAGGAAGAAAATAGCTATTAAAAATTTAATTTGTTCCTATCTACTTCTCGCGTGAGAATGACACCAAAGTGTAGTTAATGATGCGGGATTTCATCCCCTATAGACACTAATTACCCACATGGTCTATGTCAAAACTGGAGTAACCTGTTCTCGAACGCGTTATTTTATTCGAAACAATGTGCACACTTTGAGAATTCCTTCCCAACTATCTTCGATATGACATTTTCCCATAGATCCTATTTATTTCAGTCGAAATCTTTTCTAATCTATAAATTCTTCCACGTTTTAAAAAATTCTGTTCGATCGACTGTAAAATTCTTATTGTCCAAAACTTCTAAAGCTTAACTAATTATATTTAAATTGGAAATCTAAAGAAAGCAAAAGAGATGTCGCAATTCTGTCATTCTGTAACTTGGCGCGTACAAAACTATATTATCGATTTATTAAATTCTATGGAATACTTTTAAAAATGAATAGTTCGCTCTTCGATTTCTATAAATTCGAATTCTAAGAAAGGTTTAGTTTTCTCGCAAAACCTTTCCTCTTGTCCGGATTATAGTAACTTACAGGAAATCATGTGACGACAGACGTCACGCGTACCGACTGTTACGTGACTTTTGGAACAATGGGTCCAATTCCTATACATGAAAGCAAATGTACATGTAAAAATCGTTCGGCTTCGAGTCACAACGATACAGATTTCTACTCGTAAATATAATTTTTACAATTTAATTACAGTCGTGAAACGTGGCCTAATTAACTTGTTTTTTTTCCTTCTTTTTGTTAGTATATTCTCTAGAATTACATATATACATCCGGGATTCTGCTATGTGACTACAAAAAAAGACAAAACTTGGTGATGATACTGTCAGACAACCAAATTTAATATTTTAATTTTCATAAGGATAATTTGTAAAGAATTTTTATCCCGATGCAAAAACATTTTGTCGAACTAAACTTGTTCCAACTGAAGAAAGATAAAAACCATTGAAGCATTCAGTCCAAAATCTCTTGTGTAAAATAATAAAAAAATAAAAAAAAAACAGTCGTCAGTTCTGTAAATTCTAAGAAGAAAATAATTTAAAAAATATATATTTGTATATACTGAAAAACTTCATTAAAATCATAAACCAGAAAGTAAGTTTCAGAATTTAATTTGCAAAGATAAAAATTAAAAGTAGAAATCTCGTGGAATTTGATTTTTCTTTTGAGACGATTGTTAAAAATGAAATTCTTTTTATAAGTGAGATTAAAAAAACAATCGAGCGGTTTTTGTAATATTGGAGAGACACTCAACCGACTATTCAATTATTGACACAAGTGTAATGTTGAGATGCAACTATGTTTAGCGCTCTTAACTCTGTAGGCGACGGTCAATCTAAATAACGATAACAATTATCCTATTATAAAAATCACCGTTTACGTGTAAAACCAAATGTTTTAAGAATTATTTTGAGCTATAGTTTTGAGGATGTGTCAACAAGATGCTTCTCAAAATTTTTGATGTGATATATATTCTATAACAACTATGGTAACTTTTTCTTTTCATATAAAATCGGCATTAATTTTGTTGATGAAATTTAACCTATAATTCAGTAACCTTGGTTCCTAGTAGCCCAGATTCTTGATGACGTGGCGACTTATACGGTAAAATCTTGTTCTAAATAGGAATTAAATTGTTTTTGGTCTCGACTTTTCCTCGTTACCAAAGCGCTGTATGGGAGATGATTTCTGGTAAATGATTCGACTTTTAATAGTCATCGTATAATAATGGATCTGTAGTTTATCACAGATCAAAACTGAACTGGAAAAATTAGCAGATTATATTCTTTTCTTTTTTTCTCGCCTATTGAACGTTCTCTGCTTATGAAACTCTTTCCTATCTGTAAACAACCGAAAGTTATATCAAAAACTTCTGAGAGTTGCCCGGCACAACATATTTTGTCTTTACTGGTAGGGGCAGTAAACGCTTCTCGAGTCACGATTCGGGCACAGTCTTTATATGTCAGGATGTCGCCATCGTGTGGTACGTGACACGTAATTGCTGTTTACTACCAATAACTGCTAGAGTCGTAAAAATGGCATGAAATTAAATCCTTCCTAAAGATGCACATCTCTGAAGAAAACACACCGAAGGAATAGTACCGTAGTTGTCAACTTGTCGAACCTATGACCTATTTTATACCGATCAGACTGATCTGTGAAAACCTTAGCAACAGTAAAATATATTGTAATTTTTATTATTACCTGTAAAATAAATTTATTATTGGCTTCAATTTTTAATTTAAGTATTGGATAGGAACCAATTTCGAACGTGTGTGAAAGACCGGGAAGTAGATAGCATATTAAATTTTTTTAAATGTTCCTTGGCAAAGTATATAACCTTCTAATAAGAGGATGCTGAAATTAAACAGGAAATGTGGGAATGCTATTGTTATGGTGCATATCCTCGCCGAGTTGGCACCCAATTTGATGACCCAAACGAGCGATTCCTCATATTTATTGCATACTTTTCTATTAAAAACTCTTGATTCATTTAATCTTTTATCTAAAGTGAAAACAAGAAAGTTAAGCAGCGGTTCAGAAAATCTGCAACTTATCGATTCGATTTCAAAGATCGTTGGAGAATTACTTTTGCAACTAAGTTATATTTTAGAATGGAAACTGTTCCAAAAACTAGATTATCTACAACTCCTGCACTTCTGAAAGGTCGAAGAACGATTAAGTTACACCAAAAACGAACAGAAAACTTTACGTAAAAAATTATTCAAATATAAAAATGTAAAGTGAAATAGGAACTGTATACGAATTTATAAATATCGTTAAAACATTTAATCGAATACTTTTAATCATGCTCGTTTAAAATGAATTCTTAAGTTTAAAAAGAAAAAAAAATCAATTTTAACTTAACGAAACTGCGGAAAGGGGTGTATTTTCCGCCGGGAAAGTTAAATACTTCTTTATTTCCGAACTAATATCTAGTAGGAAGTGAAAACGCATTACCTTGTCGACTGCTGCATTGGCTCAGACCCATCAGAAGTCGGTTGATCAATACTTCAACACTGAAAAAGAAATATAAATATATATTATGTTTCATGATTGAACGATTACTTTAAGTCTATTATTTAGACAAAAAATATAGAAAGTTTTATAAATTAAACTATTCACGACAGTATCGAAACTACAAGGCACGCAGAAAGGAGAATTTTTCACCTGCTCATTGTTTTTTGCAACCAGCTGGTTGTATGCATTAACTATACTTTCCTGTCCTAATATCTTAAAAAACTTATTCCGGTGGCATCCTAATCCACTAACATCGATACAGACTACTTTCTACTTTAATATTAATTGTAATTAATAATTCATCGGCGTCATAAAGTTATTTCTGGTAATTATACGGTTCCTTTTTAATAATTTAGGTGGATAAAAGTTTGTTTAAACATTTATACAGAGTAATAAGCGGTGTGTGTAAATGACAGGAAGCTGGACGTCACCGTGCGTGATTTTCCTAGTCTGAAGTGGTTGAAATTACTGCGTGACGCCTTCCACCCTACGGTGACACGCGAGTTTTGATTCTGCTCCCAATCAGGCAAATCAGACACACAATAATAATCAATCCGTCTAATACTTGCCATTCTGACGACAGTTAGAATACTTATTTGGAATTTTCCAATAAAGATGACGCTCCACGCGAATGCGTGATTTTCCTTTATTGAAACTAAGTAATCTAGTGGTAAAATATGCATTAGTAGTCCCGAATGGTTGAATTAGTATGTAAACCAATTGATATTTACTATATTTCGATTATTCCTATTGTAAATAGGGATGCATTAGTAAATTGTACTAATGCTTCCCAACAATTAGTAATTGTAGTAATCTAATAAATCGAGTAAATCCCGCAGTAGTGTTGGTGCATTTGAAACGTGAGCCACACACTGTGCACACAACGTTTTAAGTATTTACTATCTTTTATTTCTATAAATGAATCGATGTGCTACAATTAGATTACTGTATATGCTTCTTGTTATCGATATGTGGTCATAGATACCACACGCAGTACAGTGCTCTGAAATTGTTATCATATACTGTACACAAACATATGAATATAATACAGTATCACTTTATGGTAATCATATACTTATCTGTTATAAAGTACTAAGTACACAAGCTTTTAAAATAGCAGCAGTTGTGAAGCGACATAGTAATCGAATACAGATTATTATTATAGTGTAAAAACCTTATACTACAGACAGTACAATGCTGTGTTTCTCACAGTGCTGTCTGTGTTATAAGAACAATATTGATCACGCAAAAATGTTCTCTTTTTCAATCTTATAGAAATTTTCTAAACAACGGTACAACATTGCTCACACATCAATTTAACATCTATAAACGCAAAAATCAATATTATAGAATAATTTCTTTCTATTATAAATGTAAAAATATAAACTTTTAACATTGCTGCATTTGATATTTAAAAATATAACAAACGAAACTTCTATTCACTGTTTACATCATACGAAAAATGATTATGGGTTATCTGTCAGCAATAATTACCACTGATTAGTAGTGAATATAACACAGAAACAAAATCAAAATTTATATTACAATAGAATTTCACTTACGCTCGATTTAATTACATTGTAACAATCAATAGCGGCACTGGAGCCATTAGAATAGAATAATTGAATTTTCAATAACCTAGTAACAGAAACTACGATTGAGACGTTTTAAGATTGGTTAAGCTTTATTAAAATATGGTTAACTAATTGCGAAAAACATTAAAAATTCGTTTTTTCTCATTTGTAAAATTTTAATATCCAAAATTAGTTAATCATTGCGAAACTGTGTTCGATATAGACGATTCGGTATCGCTTCAAACAGAGATAACGATATGGATTTCATGCATTATTAATCATCGATTTATAGGTATTAAGTGGATTTTCTCATCTCTAATCTAGCTAATTACTCAGTTTGGTTTTCCAAATCGAATTTAGTTTAAATAATGTTTACTCTAACTTAATATTCTCAAATTTTTTCCTTAACTAGCGATAAATTAATTAGATGATAAAAAAAATACCGAATAAGAAGAAAATACGACTAAGTACACAACAAGATTTAAAGTTTACGTGAGAATTATCTTTCATATGTTTTATAATCTTGATAAAGATATATAGTATAGACTACATACATCAACAGTTAAATACAACACTACAGACGTAAACATAACATGAAAGCTTCCACACGAGAGTATATAGAAATGCAAATACAGGATACAAAAACATTTTATCCTTATTTGTAGAGGCTTTTATATAAATGTGTTGTTAAAACCAGAAAAAGATTGTGTAATTTTTTTTTCTATAATTTACGACACAATATAAGTATATACACGGACTGTTTTTTACAAGTGTTTTGGATATGCATGTGTGATAACTACTAGTTTCTCTCTCTCTCTCAATCGATACAAAGAATAGAAAACACTGCCAGAACAACTATTCCTACTGTACTTATTATACTCGTGTATGTATATATACGATAATTCCGAAAGACTAGCAATTTTAACAGGAAATTGCAATCAATTATAAGAAAAATTCGTTTTGTGGAGAAAAAGAAAGTTTAATACGTTTAATAAAATTATAATTCTATTTGGAGCTATTAATAAAATAAATTATTTTCCTTTCGATGCTTTCATAAATCATCTCCTGTTTACAACCGGAGAAAGAATATATTTAATAAGTTTTATCGCTAATTTAACGAATTCTAATTTGCCATAAAAGTAATGTTCTATATATTTTATTTTTAATATGTTTTTTTTTTAAATCAAAATATCAAGAGAAATTTCGGGTGAACAAACGAGTTACAAATTCTTGGATTAGGAGGTTGAATGCACATCCTCGCTTAACAAGTCTACGGCATGTGTTTAAAAAAGAAGAAAATAAAAATAAAAATCTCTCGAGACAGCAGTCTAACGAGTACGATAAAGATATATAATAGGATGGCTAATAATTTTTACCATTAAGAAAACAGGAACGACCGGGTTAGCGATCACATAAAACAATTCCTAAAAGCTTGATTCCTAAATTGAGTTAAATCTCTAATTAATGACGATAATTCCAGGTTTGAACTTTAATCAAACTGTAGTTAAAAGAAGTTTAGTTGCGACTATATTGTATCTCTGATTGATGTCTGCTCAATTATATTTTAATAAACCTGCTTCGATTTTTGATTGTTTTTACGGTTTAATCGGTCGCTGATTTATAAAAAAAAAAAAAAAACAATTTTAAGATTGAATATTAAGAAAGTCATAAAATATTTATCGTTTCCTTTCAGGATTGGTTATTACTTTGTTTCAATAGTCGTCCAATAAACCCGTCT
This sequence comes from Androctonus mauritanicus, assembly GCA_011317285.2. Taxonomy (NCBI): domain Eukaryota; kingdom Metazoa; phylum Arthropoda; class Arachnida; order Scorpiones; family Buthidae; genus Androctonus; species Androctonus mauritanicus. The sequence goes on along the minus strand of WUQG02063284.1, from coordinate 17,812 downwards.
CGAACGATTTAACCAGTTTCGACTAAATTCTCTATCAATCTCTGACAAGAGTTAATATAATACTAAATATGTTTATAGAACTGTGACGCAGTTTCAAGCACTGATGTAAAATAGATAAGTTTCCTAACATAAGTTACTGTCTTTCAATGTATCATAATTTAGCAAATAATTCGAATTTTCTATCATTTTCTAACAATTTATACATTTACATGATATTATTACACACCAGATGCAACATTTAGAATATTGTAACGTACTACCACAGGTGTTATTAATACACAAAACGACCTAACATAATAATGTCCGCACACACAAAACTTGTGTATTTCGCTATTTGCATACACGTAAAACGATGTTTTGAGTGAAATTTAGTGTTTCCGTCCACTTGTTATTTTCTTTTACTAAAATTATAAGAGCTTATTTCTGAATTTGTGTTTCCACAGAGGTCGCTATGAGATTGACCTCTGTGGAAACACAAATTCAGAAATAAGTTGAACTTTAAGATCTGCATATTGTGTAACGAGAAATTTCAAGTTGCTTCTTCGTTTATTATACGTGTTTTCCATTCCCGTAACATGAAAAATCGGTTTGCGAGGAATCATTAAAGATAACGCAAGATCAATTACGGATAACGCATTTTCGGAGTTCAAAAGCATTCAATATTGTGCATTTAACCCAAACACGGTTTCTAAATCGCCAACGGAGTTCGATCTTTATAATGCTAGCAACACGAAAGACTAGAAAGCAAAACAAACTTGACTTTTTTAATGCGAATAATGTTTTTTCCTCTAAATTATGCAGCAAAAATTGGTCAAAAGGGGAAAAGGATGTCATACGGCACGTAGAGAAGGATACAGACCAGCAATCATCCGCAGTCACCCGAAACTTGATGCATGCAGAGTATTATTATTATTAGTCTTATTTCCAGATGAAGATCCATATAACAATTAGGCAGAGTCTAATATGAATATTTCCCAATAAGATAATTTGGTTTCGACACGAAAACCGAAAAATCATGATAATCAATTATTGCAAGAAAAATAGAATATATATAAAATACATTAAAATCTGAAAAACATGTTTGAAATATTTTTACCTGCTTAACCTGCTCGTACTTTACACAAACATCCACTTAAAAAAAGTTGCACGAAATTATACTTAGAAGGCGAACGAATACTTTATAAACAGATTAAACTAAAACTGTACTTCTTTGGTGCATTTAACCGAACTTAAACAAGAGTCAGTAGTTCCGCATGAGCAAACACACATTCAAATTACTGTAGCTGTACAAGAGCTATTAATGAACAATAATATGAAAATTGAATCACTCTTCTTCAAACTTTTTGCGCAAATAAAATGTAAACATCTGTATGAATAGAGGTAATGACAAGAAACTGCGATTTCCCACAGCTAAATAGAGATAAGCGGGTTTAAAAACCTTATTTTCAAAACAAGACCAGAAGTTCAAAAAAATAAAATAAGAAGTCCGTCGCAAATTAAAGACTTGTCCCAATACGACCTTCCTGACTGAGAAGCACAGAGACGTTACAGCAGGTGGTTAACGATGTTAACTGAACAGTTGGCTAAGAAAGCTTCTAGATAAAGATCAACTGAGAAATAATAGACACCATCTGGAAGCTTTAGAAAAACATAAGTTATAACTTTCGACATCATTGACCTGTTAAGGGTCAGTAAGTTATACACCAGATCTTTTTAATTTGAAGAAATATATTTTTCTCCTCTGAGTAACATCAAATTTGGATCTGTTATATTTTATCGATTCTATTAACTAACTGTATTAATTTACTTAAGGTGGCTGTTATACTTTGCACATAGTCTTGTTATCTTCAAGAAATAAAACATTACATTACATCCAATCTAATGATATACGGTTCATATATCTTACGTTTTAATTTAGCGCTAGTATATTAGTAGTGTCTAGTGTAGTCTGTGTATATATTTGTACACCGAAAACAGTACATCATTTGTTATACGCGACTGATAGTTGTTAATTACAAGCTCAACAACGTCACAGAAGACAGTATGAAATACAACACTTTTATCCCTCTCCAAATACTAGATTATAAGACACGCTAGCATCAACAATAGGAAAATATATATATTGTATACGAGTTAGAATTTATACTTACTTTTTATGGAATCTATCAATTTTGGAATTTTTTTTTAATTATGAAGTTGTACTGTTATAATATCCAAAATCATTTGTGCGTATCAGTAGAATGCTAAAGAGAATAAACATCCAAGAACGAATAAATGAAATAATTCGGTTGTCATTGTCGGCGACTAAATTCCTCCTGGTTGATGGGGGAGGGGCTGCCTTAACACAGGAAGTTTCCAAGTGCAGGCGCTTTTGTTATGTAACAACGGTCATCTGGACGAATCACGTGATGGCAGAGCTGGTTAAATCCAAGCCATTAAGCGCATCTGCCGACGCAATTTATTTGCCATTTGGTCGAATGATTCTGGCACGGCTCGTATTTCCGAAAATCCCCACACAAGACGTATGTATACATACACACACAAACACAGTAGGCCAACATAACAATCGTATAACGAGGAACACTAAGAATGAACTTAAGTCATGCACCGAGAGAAGATTTTTTATTCCACGCACTAAATATCAACCAGAACTTATCCTGGAAAACGTTTTTGCGGCTGATTCTCCCTCTCTCTCTCCTCTGTTTGGTCATCGATGTCACACCGGACAAGTATGCCGGCACAACAGCTGCTTTAATGGAATAATGGGGCTCGTGAAGAACGCTGCACGCATCGCGATGCACAATCGACTACTGTACCTTTACAGTTTTCTTTTATTTTTCTATTTGAAAAAACACACAATGCTAAACAAGCACTGTTTTTCGAAACGATTCGTATTTTGGGAACGTAGCTAAATATAAACACAGTAATGAAAACTTACAGAAAACTTTCGTTTTATGCATTTTTCTGATAATTATGCAAATTTATATTATACAATTTGTAAATATTTATATATATATAAGTTAATATTATAGAAATATTCATTTCTTGAAGCTACAAAACAAACATTCAATAGGAATTCCAAGAAAACAACAGCATTACTTGCATAGCAAAACATGCGAATAATACAATTCACGTTTTCTTCTTCCTCCCAATGAGTTTTATTGTATTTAATATATTATAAAATTCAATTTCTTCTATCTCCACTTTTATAACCTCTTGTATAATCTGTTATTTGTTTTGTTAATAAATAGAATTAATCCTGTCGAGAATAATCCTTAGCAAATGGAACGTTAATTACACACAAAAAAAATAAATAAAATAAAATAAAAGCACTGATGCTAATCTTTTAATTCTTGTTCAGAACCTAGTCTATGATAATTCGCATAACTTACTCGTATTTTGAATTTATAAACTTCGTAATAAATAGCTAAACAGAGGCATATTTTCCTTTTGGGTGTTGTAATCTTTCAACAAACTAGAATTTCATAACAACAATTAATTTTGTTTTTTTATGAAATTATCATGATAGTAGCAGTACAACAGCAGCAATTTATTAGTTTGCCATTAATCTTTATTGTCATATATTATTTTCTTCGGATCATATACAAAGTTCAAAAGTATTTAATGCAGGATATTTGTATTCATTAATGATTTACACCTAAAATTATTATTAAAACATGTATAATAATATAAACTAAGTACACTTAAATGCCATCATTTATACGGATGCAAAACTATAAAGTATAATTCTTTATATTTTTTTCTGTGTTTCCGTTGTAGAATAGTTAAAGGAGCCTACAACGGAATGTGTAATCCCAGCTGGTAAAGGCCTGAGATTACATACATACACACTGGTTTCTGAGATCACTTCAACAAAACCAGTTTTACGTACAAAATTATTTACGTAGTATAATCAACAGTTAGCAATGAGATACAAATCTAAACCGTGCTCTAGATAAAAAATGATTACAACTCTGAACGTCTATCAAACTGTTCGGATAAAAGAAAAACGAACTGTGTGAAAACTGGACAGAAATATTTCCAGCAGAAACATTCTTTTGTTCTTATTTTCTACTGTTAAATCGATATATATTTTTTTCTTAAACCGATCGTTTTATGACGTATACAAGAACTCGTCTAAAACAACGAAGAGAGACCGGATGTCGGCCGAATCTGGCTATGTAAACATGTTTCTGTGCAAAACATCTGCTGAATTGTCTGTTTCCTACCATCTTGCGTTGTGTAATATAACAATAATCGACAATGTTACAGTATATTGTTTCTTGCTCCGTGTTTTTTTTCCTCAAAAACAAGAAACAATATAACGCTGTGTGTTTTCGTAAAATACGCTGCAAAGACACACACACGAAATTGACATTTTTGTAACACTTTGGAACGTGTAATGTGTGTGACATCACATGTATACAAACAGTTTCAATCTGTTAGATATATCAGAAACAATGACCCGTTTCCCTATATCTTGGACTGACCCTGTCAGTCCAGGTGTGCACTAACAGGATTGAAGTGTGTCCGACCTTGATCGAAAAATACTGAAACTGAAATCAACTGTGAACTTTTGGAACGTTTTCGACTAGTTAATTAATCCGGATAACGGTACCGATGTTGTTACAGAAATAAAATTCATTCTAACGGCGGCGCGTTGCGAATATTTCGAATTTCGTACAGGTAAACATTTTTTAAAAAGATTTTTATTTAAATCAGTTTTTGATTCGACTGTTAATTAGATTTCTAAGTATCCGGACTAAACAGGTATAGCAAGTTCGAAACTATCCTTAAGGCAGTACAGTGGAGTTACCCGGATGTGTCGACAGTGTCTGGCCATCCCCAATCCTATCCACACAATAGTGTACGTGGGATCGAAAAAGTACAATGAGACGGGCCTATAATGATTTTGACACAAAGCGCTATTTATCAGATCCAACCGAATTCTGAACCATGTTTGTTAATTGTATGAAAAATGAAAGGAACAATTGTTTACTGAACCATTGCTACTATTCACAAGTAGTTAAAAATATAAATTTCGTAAATATTATGCTTATTATTTATTTATTTTATACGTTTGTGTATGTATACTGTGTATGTGTGTGTCAGTGAATCACCTGCAGTAACAGAATCCAGGTTAGTAGCAATCTCAGGTGTCAGTAGGGATTACCCCAGGGGATAATACTTGATAATATGTTGTACAGGTGAATTTTTCTTCCTTTTTTTTCGATCTGTAGCCGGCAACAACATAAAGAAAAGTTTTTCTTGGCATAATTACTGACTTCTCTTCGAACTGCATTCAAAGTGGGATTTAAACGATTTAGAATAGAGACTAATTTAACCTTTGAACTTGTCAAAAACGAAATGTTGACCTCCGGTTTTTTCTCATTTAACGATGACGAAAACTCAATAAAGCACAGTACGTATATATATACGTACGTATAGATACACACACATTGTATAAAATTTATACTGCCAACCTGAACGTTTTACAATTAAAACTTTGAACTTTTTAAAACGATTAAGACTTAAAATTTCCTTATAAACAGGATTTCGTTCCGAAATTTCCTCTTATGCGGGTTATAATTAATATGTAAGGGGTTTATAACTATATATCATACCATTTGTATGATAAGCAGTTAAGAAACCTGCAATTTTTTAAGGTTATTTAAGTCAGAACACAGGTGAAATCGCATGTTTCTGTAAACTGCTACAGATGCAAATACCAAGAACTTCCTCCTTCAAGAGTTAACTGTTCTTCACGTAGGTATTTAACAAATTCAATACACAACAGATTTAACATATTACCACGGTCTTAACTTTGGAAAAAAATACTATCAAGTCAGCATCTCTTGATACCTTCTCTTTGATCACTGTCCAGTAAGGGAAAGGAGTGATGATGTGCAAGTATTAAGCATATAATTAAGAGGCCGCAATTTACCACAACATCAATCAAAAACTTTTTGACTATCATTTATTTGTAAACTATGCTAAGGGCATTATTATTAGTTAAATTATTTGCAAAATAAGCATCAATCTTTATAAACACGCCTTGTTCCATAAACACTTATCTGCATTAATACAAGTTAAAAGAAATTCGCATTTTAGAAGGATAAATTTCCATTAGCGATGCACATTTCATGGGATAAACTAGAATCGAGATGTGTTTATACACACCACCATTGTACTCGCATTTTTTCCAAGTTTTATATTATACAAACACACTCGATTTGTGTGAATCATTCGATTACAGGTACATTGTAACCAGAAATATTACTTATTGCGAGCTCCCGGCTATTGTTTGAACTTGTAACAACTATCGATTTACATCTAAATTTTTATAATTTCTCGAAACACGGTTGTTTTTCACGAATTTTGATGTATATTTTGTGCGGTATCGGTAAAACATTCGCATAATTTTGTTTATTTTTCTCCGAAAATACTGATCGTAAATTATAAAATAAGGTGGAAAAATGGATTAACCTCAAAATTAAATGGATACTGATTGTTATTTTTTACTCCAATTTGAGTAATAAATCAGACAGTTTATCTAAGAGATAGCCTAGAAATATACCGATAATATTGATATTTTTTTTTAGTCATTACTTTACTGATTCAACAAGGCAGAAAACTTGAATCATCCAGTAATTTTTATCCAATTACTCACATATACAGTAACTTAAATCGATTCAGCTTTCATATTTGGAAAAAAATAACAATTTTGCATCGAATTTCCTGTTATAGGTACAAGCTACAAAAAGAACAAACAGCAGCAGCACAATTTCTAACAAAATAACTGGTCGAAAACGTAAACTTCCTGTTTATTAAGCTTTTAATATTTAAAATGTCGAATACTTAGATTTCTCGGAACAAAATAATAATCAAGAGAGTCATAACTGTGTAACTTTTCCTTTGTTTAATAGTGTAAGCGTGAATAAAAAATCCACCAACAAAAAAAGCAATAGCATCATCATCATCATCCTATCATGTCGTAATTTTTTACGTTATTTTCCTTCTACAAAATTTTTTCTCAGCGTTGCGAAAAAAAATTGCATTTTTCATAGTAAATTTTTTAGAAAGAAAAAAAATATGCAGGAAAATTTTTAAATTTCCACATTTCAAATCTCATCGTTTAGTCTATATACATTGTCTAGTCATGATTTTGTAATTTTCCGCACAAAGTTGCTTAATTATGGAGAAACATGTTAAACGTCTACACTTGAGCATATTTTTCTAACCATAAAACTAAACTCTCGAGTTAAATAATCCGGAATTTTTACTCCATATTTCATAAAAACGTCACTAGTAACGTGATAGTTTCTTATATCTAAATACAAATAAACATATCTACATAACGATATTCTGTAGCGCATTTATGCACTTTAATTCTTGAAAAAATTCGGTATTAAAGCTTACATTCGGAGAGATATAAAATGATGGATCATTCCATAGATTATTGTCAATCTATCGAACACTCGATCATCTTTACAGCGCAGATGTTTTTATCTTCAAACCTTTAACTCCAAACTCGTTTTTATCAGATTTTAAACTTTCTAATGCACTAAAATAGCATTTTATTCTAATATAAAATATACGAAGTTTCAAACTAATTTTAACATCACGCGACATTTTTCTCCCTTCCAACAATAGCAGAGTGGCTATCATCATCATCTTAATAAATGAGTAAATTTAACTTGATTGTTTTAAATGGTTATTATTCGAATAAATTTTTCCCATTATAAAGCACAATGCGTTATTATTTATGTTAATAATTCACGGTATCTCTTCGGGGGAAAAAAAACTAAACATATAAACTTCAGCTGCTATCCTTTCTCCATAAATTATAATTTTCTCCGAAAGTTTATCTAATCTTAAAAACATATTTAAAAATAAAAAGTTTTATATATATTAACGTAGATGAGTTTTACAGATAAAACTGATTTGATCCTTACTTAAATCTTGGATAATTTATCATCAATCCATCATTTGAAGGAAAATTACTTTCGGTGTAGATTACGATTTTCTCTTGACGCGAAACATTTTACTCGATTAACGTTGCTCAAATTTGACTTTATAAAAAGTATTTGAGCAAGTATAATATTGCACAGGATTATCTCTTTCCGTATAAAAAGCGAATTTATACTGCTCAGGATATCCTTTCCACATACAAACTGAATTGACGTTGCGTAAGAACTTCCACACCCAAAGTTGATAATTGTTACACCACTTTAGACGTGCAAATTTTTTTTTCGATTGCTATCGTAAAAATGTTCTAAAACCAAAAAAACCACGCTTCATTTTTTAAACTTTAAATAACCAGCTAAAACTCAAAATATTAATTTAGCGCGATTTAATATTCAAACTGGCATTTTTATAAAGATAATGAGACGAGTTTACGACTAATGGCACAGTTTTCCAACCTGCTTGTAAGATCCACATTTACGTATGAAACCTGCATAGAGTGCAAAATTAAAATTCAAACGTGTGGGTCAAACTCTTTTACGAATATATGTCCGTTTTAGGTCATTACCGCTACACTGTTGTCGAGTTTTTTTGTTTTTTTTTTTACATAATTCGGTTTAGCGCTTCGCACGTAACAGAAAGGAACGAGTTTTGCGCTTCAATCGATTCTAAAAAGGGAGGAAAACATGAAAAGAACCGACTGAGTCTTGGGGCGTCACACGATTTTCTCAGAGTTTCCCAAGGTTGTGCCAATACAGAAATTCCAAATGCAAACCATATGTTTCTTTTAATTACAAACAGAGTAGTCGAACTTTCCGATTTTCGGTACACAGTTCGTGCTTCTAGTTACCATATTAGTATCAAACCGTAACATTAAGTTTATAAATGTATCATTTCCAATAATTATTTTGTTCTCGTTGTAGATTTGCAGGCGTTTCCTAAATAAACAACGTGTAAAAGCGGATATTGTTGGAAAGGAAAAGGAGTGTTTGGTTAATCCTAAAATAATGTGTGTATATGTAAGGATTGACTGCAATAAAAACATATGTTGGTGGTGTAAGAATTAATGTTTCGATCGCTTCTCGATTATAATCGCTAAATGCGTGGGATGGTTACTTAATTCCACGCCCAAAATAGAGTTAATATTGACAAGATAATCCTTTCTATCCAAACTGAATTGATATTGCTTTAGAAACTCAACTCCATGCACAAAATTAGATTGATATCGGCTAAGTATTCCCAGCTCTTCGTATTCGAATACTGCGTGAAAATCGCTTAAAATAAGTTCAAAAACAAAGCTGTACTGCTGTATATAAAAATTAACACTCGATACAAAAAAGGAACATAAAATTTCCACAAATTAATCTGAAAATGAGTAAAAATTTCATTAAATCAATCGATAAAAGCATAAAAGTCCTTATGAAGTTTATGTAAAAAAATATATAATATTATTACGTAAGATCAATTAAATTCAATCGATACTGTATACAAATCTGTAATAATCAGCTTAAAATTGCGTAAGAATATCTTTAACTTAACCGATAATGCATTTCGGTTTGAGGAATTTGTATGCTGAATTCATTACAACAATCGAGTGATACTGTAAAATAAAACTGGGTGCATTAATCAAATTGCTATTGCATAGAACACGTGCCTTAAACTGTTGTTGCATAGAATGTAAAAAAATTTGCCGTATTGCATAACACTCCCTAAACTCCACGCCCAAAATTGAACAGACATTGCGTAAGAACTAATTAATCCCACACCCAAACGCAGCGACCTTCGGTATAATTTCTAAAACAAACAGAAACCATAAAACAAATTCTCAAAAAAATAATAAATAATGATGATGATAAATAAGTATCGTAAGTATGAATCCAATCCACCCACCATAAAGCTAAAGTCGGAAGATAATTGTCACACAAAACTGTATCACTTGTAGGCAAGCACCGAACAGATTAATGAGCCTAGCGAATCGCATATCCTCCAATTAAGCGATAAAATTCGTAGTTTGACGTTATTACCGAGCGAAGACAATACTCATCCAGGGATAATTGACCCTTATATTTCTCTGGACGCCGCGATATATCCTCTATAGCCTCTCTCTTATCGTAAATTTCTCGTGTAGTATATTTCGGTCTTAATAATTGCCATTCCGAACGGCGATTAACGTTAATCTGTAGATTACGACATCGATTCCGTTAACCGAATCGTAATAGAGATTCGCGCATATCCGTTATCGCGAGGTAGATGGAAAACGAAGTGTATGTATACAACACGCAAGGTAGCTGTGTGACCGACATATGGCTATATGTAGGTCAATCAGCCAACTACTTACTGGAGTCCTGTACGGGTTAAAGTATACCTGCGACTACAGAAACTAGTCGAGAGAATATTACTAGAAAAATTGGCAATGTATCAAAACACCTTCGATATATCATTCCACTGTCACACCCACGGTGAAGTCACGTTCTTATGTCATACATATAAACCTTTGCTGCGTTAATGTGTTGTTGGTACTATCCCTCCGAGCGCTGATTACGATCATTATCATAACACGTATATATATATATATATATATATTTTAACGGGGTGTATGTATCTCTGAAAGTCCGTTTTGCTGAAACGTGTTTTATAGAAGGACTAATCTAACTGGTGGAATACCTATTGTGTATGCAGAATTTTGGTTCGGCAAGGACGCGCAACATGGATATAACACTGACTTCATTGACAATTCATGCATGCAACATCTTGTTTCTGACGTAAGCAAAACAAGAAACGAGATTCTCGTGTCAATGAAAATCGTTTCCACAATAAAATGCAGAAACGTGTCCATTGTTCGATTTTTCTTTTGTCTTTTTATTCGTTTTTATATACAGTATTCTTAAAAATTTAATCAATCATTAATATTCAATGTTTCGTAAATAGCTCGATTGCTAGTGTATTTTAACTAAAACACAACTGATTAGCATATTTTGCTCCCGTGTTTCGTAAATAACTCGATTACTAGTGTATTCTAACTAAAAACACGGCAGTCGATTAGCATATTTTAGTTTGTTGGTTACTGGAAGAATATTCGAATTGTGTCAGAAACCGCACACATACACACACAAAAAAAGGATAACAGGCAAGTGACGTGGCCACAGGGCAGTTACAGTTTTCTAAAAACTTGGCTCGAGCGCTGTATTGTTGTTCGAGCAACAAACGTTCTCGTAAATCACGAACGAGAACAGAAACACGCGATTTAGCACCGGATGAGAATTAAAAAAAGAAGAAAATTCTTCCTTCCGGTTAATACATAAAACGTGCATATTAATAAATAATCCTGACATTAATTCCGTTTAAAAACCGCAAAAAATAGCCATTTTTAACGACGAAGTTCTGAAAATCACCTGTTTGTTCTGCAAATACGAGTTGGTAGTTTAAACATATTAAATACCACGAACTGTATCGATAAATCCGACATTATATGTTTATGTATATATATATATAAATACATATACTGTATAGTATATATTGTATGTGTGTGTAACGCTCTTCCTCTTTCCTGCACGGTTTATCTATCAAAACAGTAGTTAAAGGGGTGCGCAGATTTGGTTAGCCATCAATGACTTCCAACGTTAAAGTATAACTTCTACACAATAGAAGAGTGTGACTGGGACCGGAACGGTACCACACAGTCGCAAACGAATTGTGAAGCAATGGAGTTATGTCACGCAATTCCAGCTCTTTTCCATTCATCAGCTTTTCGCAGAAATATGACTTTTTGTTCGAAAATCTACATGACACAACTTCATTTCTCTATCAACCTATCGGGAATCCGCAAAACGTTATTCGCGTTAAATCAGGTGACGAAATCGAAATTTTTTGTTAATCCACAAACACACAAACAATAAAAACTTACTTTTGTGTAAAAACGTAATTATCGAATGCTTTCGTCCATGTTTCGTTCGGTATCGAAGGCGGAGTTGCAACAATCAAAAATAAATTTTTTTCCCTTCTTTTTTTTTGTTAAGTTATCCACATTTCTTAGATCAATCCAAAACTTCGTCTGTTGTCAACAAATCCGTCTACTGAACTGAAATTTGGGACGCTACTGCGCATGTTTACGGCGCTTGCTCGGTTGCACATTAAGGCAGAACAGTCGACCGGGCAACGGAGGAAGAACGTCGCGAACAGCTGCTCGGAAGCACAAACGCCATTCGACATTTTTATAAGCGTGTAAGGTAAACAACAGCTCGCTAGAACGCTTGAAATCTCCCATATTTGTAACGTCGAAATCCCCGTAAAGCGACAGTTAACGGTAACGTTATACACAACAGCTAACGAGGATGCCATAAAAAAATTAGCATAAATGCACTCATTCAGTGGCCAAAAAAAAGTTTAATATAGTACTCTTTAAAAAAGGCGCAGTTTCCTGTACGTTATCCTGAAGGCAATTGGAAGAAAAACTTTTTCCAAGAGGAAAAAATATATATTAAAAATTTTGTTTACGATATATAACTAACTTGTAAGTGTAATTATCGTGTTCGGTTCTACGTATATAAAAGTATGCGGGGAATGCCACCCATGTTGTTAAATCACCGTCATCAATCGAGAATTTATAGAAATTTTTAAGCACCAAAGTAATTTCCATCCCAAATAAATGCCTTGATAAAGTTTATTAGTTCAAGGTATGACCCGATATCTCTCCCCAATCTAGGATCCAAACTAAAGATAATCGTTCTGTTAACCACACCCAATACTACAACGACGTCAGCAATCACGTGTTCAGTTATTCCCCGTCGCCTAGTTCGGTCAGCGTGTGACGTGGAGAAACCCAAAAAAATAAAAAAAAAATTTGTTAAATTATCCCGAAAGAGGTGGCAACAGTTTAGATGATGCTGCAGCATCATCCAGCTGCCTAGGCGACAGAATCGGTAAAGAATAGTGAGAGTATCCTCCACCTACGGCTTTTAACCTCAGGAGCGAACAGTCAAACACGTGTCGTTCGTTTAACTTCGAGAGTCAAAAACCTTAACCCACCAGTCGATCAATCTGGTGCGGAGCAGAATCGATCAGCATTCGATAAAAATAGGCCTAGATAAAAACCTACCGCTGCATTTTTCTTTATCTCAAAACAGTCAGCGACTCCGAAACCCTATTAATAAAAAAATAAAAAATACTTTTTTACGATATAGGTCTTCACACGTTTTGTCCGAGACAAAATCTGAAGCCAATAAAAAAATAATAATAATAAATATATATATTTTGTGGAAGTTTTTATCGCCGGAGGGAATGATAATTCGAAGAAATGATGTGATTTCCATAATCGGAATATAAAAAAAGAAAAAAGCAAATAGAAAATGAGTTTCAATCAATAACGGGTTTATCGACAGAAAACAGTAAAACTTGACAAAACTAACAGAGATAATTAGTCAAAACTCCCATACCACCATATGACGTCATCGCCATATTAGTCTGGTGAATATCAATAAAGCTGTCTGGATATTGCGTAATGTTATTTACATCTATGACAGAACGTGTTTTTAAAATTCGTTTTAGTTACGACGGGCACGTTCCAGTTTAAGAGAGATTTGGGGATTTGGATGTAACCTATTACGCGCTTGTAAATTATTATGCGATTAAAGTGCTACAAATCACGTTTTCTTATCGATAAATCCCGTTATGCCAACGTTAACTTCATTTGCATTTTTTACTTAGAATACAATACTTTTTTTTAACTAATCGAACAGTTAACTATTATTATGGACGCTTACTCGCCGAAAACGTTATCGAGGTGTAAAGTTTCGGTAGCGTTTTATTGTAGTCGGGGTAAGTTTGGTTGACGTCATCTCGCTGACCGTGAAATAAAGGTCATGACCAAACTACCGTGGTCACAAACGAATAGCCAACGAAGAGCCAACGAAGTCAATGAGAAAAGAAAAATAATTGGAAGCAATCCAAGTTTTTTAGATGTTTTATTTTTCGTAAATTAACCACGTTCAACAAGTTAACTAAAAGATGATATCTATAAACATTTTTGGTTTTTTCTTTGAGCCGGTTATTAAAACTTCGGAATTGCGGACGACTATTAACTGATAAAACTAGGCTACTTGCAATAGTTAACTCTTGGAAACATTAGTTTAACTTGTTGTTATTCTGGGCATTTAATTATAACAAATTATATAACAAAGGTCAGTTGATGCTTACTTGTTAGTATCATTAACATACACAATCGTTTCAGACTAAAGTTGAGCGAACACCGGTTTGGTAAATTGACTGTAACAAAGGTTAAGTTAGTATTTAATATGCGCAGCAAAAAAGAACTCAATCTGTGTGTACTTTACCGTGTTCTTTATGATGGAATAGCTAAACACTTCAGTAAGTTAATCATAACAATGGTTACAAAACAAGAGCAAATTCTAACTGCATACTTTACTGTTGCATTAAAATAAAAATACGAGTTTCTGCTTTATGAAAATGCACGATTCTAGTCGTTACGAGTTTCCACTGCAAAATAGTAACTGATGTTTCTTCTGGCTGCAGTAGTAGTATTATTATTCATATTTAATATGCAAATCATTGTTGTAACAGAGCTTCTAAAGGGGAACTAACGTTCTCTATTTTTTGATATTTAGTAAGACGAACAACGACTATCTTGTCAGCGTAGTCCAGAATGTGCATCTAGACTTGTAAATCATTCGTCGATGTTTCTTATTTGTTTAATATAAAAAGTTGCGACGTGACTTTTAGCCAATGACTAAATTACACATTTTTATCATAGGAATTAAAAAATAAAAAAAAAATTAGAATAATAAAATCTAGTCGATCGTCCTATTTTGAATATATACTGCATAGAAGCGAAAATCATGCAAATTAATTACTCAGGCGATCGATGACTAAGCTTGTAACCGATATGACGATAATAATGAGTCGTAATTTAAGTACAGCGGCTAATAAAGTAATTTAATCAAGGAAAGAAAGATAGCTTGTAAACCTGCTATTTTGAGTAAAAGTGGCAAAAACCGAGTGTAACTAAAAAAAAATCTTAAAAAAACTTTTTCTTTATAATAATGCATTCTTTCTATTATTATTTTAGCATAAACAAATGTAGGAATTAACGTAAAATATTTACGAGAAAGGCAAACTAATCTACTATTAAATGCGACTTTTTTTATTTGCTTTCTTCTTTGTCTTAAGAAACAATTCCTTAATGAAGGTAACTTAGATAATAAGAGGGTGATGTTTCCTTTTTTCTACTATATATGATAAAGATTTAATTACGTACAAGGAGTTCTTTGTTGTAACACGATCGGTTAGCGATTGAACGTGGGTTTAAACGAGGAATGCTAATACGTTTACATGGAATAAGTCGCCCTTCCGGTATGAGGAGAGTCTTGAGGATTTTTTTAATAATGTCTTTGCGGAAGTTAAACCACTCAGACAAACAACTCCCCTTCCCTGCTGATGCCCGTTAGCTGGTGTCATTAAATATCCCAACCTCCCAGCAGGAGGGCCTGTCCACAAGAACACCTGCCACATTCTAATCACCTGTAAAAACTACACGCTGGCAGAACATAAAAAAACACACAAACACTAGAAAGAAGAATCGACACACAAGCCTTATAAGTAAAATACAATCTGGTAATTGTATTATATTATTATATGCAAATGAAAACATTAACGAAGAGAGGGATTGGAGGAAAAAGTTTCTAAGGGAGTCTAATCTTAAACTGTTTAGCATCAATTAATTTTTTAATGCTGATAATTCATATAATAAGGGAGGATTGTTATTTATTGAAATTTTAATATTTAAAATAAAATTTTTGTTAGGAAATTATAATAAAAAGTGAAAGAATTTATTTTTTACTTATTATTACGAAAGCAAGTATAATAACCAATATTCGCTTATAAAGAAGATATATTTCCTGAATTTTTATTAAAATTTTTTATTATGAATGAAAATTTTTAAGCTGTGTATTGATATATTATGAATATTATCTGGTTTCCTTACATAAAAATAGAAATATAAATTGTTTATAACCCATATTAACTTGTCTAGAAAGTAATTTTGAATGATTTAATACTTTGAGATTCCTTTTTAATAACTTAGTTTGTAAAAATTCAAAACGTTTTAGTTAAGAAAAATATTATGAATAAATTTATACTGCTTTCCAAATTATTTCTTTAGAACTAATAAATATTTAAATGAAAAAGTTCGATCAATAATATATATCAAATGGAAATGGTTGCAATAAATAAGGAAATTTATATATATTTTTTCTTATATTATGTCTTTCTGATGATAAGCATTTTCACATTTTGACAGTATACAAAATTTTAAAAGTTGCAGAGTATAACTATAAACGAATACAAATTTATGAGATTTCTCTAATCAAATATTAGCTTTTTTATGAGTTCTTCACTGTACAGAAGATATACGAACAAATTTTATCGATAATATGACATAATAATTTTAATCATTATTTCCTTCAAAATATAACTGTGTTGAAGTTTGTAATTTTATAAATTAATGTTATGAGCATAAATGTATTTTATTTCAAAATAAATAATAATGTAAGTGGCTCAATGCAGAGCCAAGTCCATAAGTTCGGTTTTGTGAAATCAGCATTTTTATTAGTTTTCTGACAATAAATCATCAGATATTTTCATAGTTAAACATCTGTATAGAACCTGTTATATAAATTTACTAGCAGACCCATATCCGGAGTTGCGCAGGCAGTTCATGGCATTGTACTTAAATTTCTTTTTTTCTTAAATTATAACCTTTTAGAATACATTCAGGATTTTCTTTAATGTATTCTAAAAATCTTTCCATATAGATATGTTTTTCCATTTGAAATGTCTTTTTGAATATTTCCTTCTTTGTTTCTCTTTCTCTATTAGAATTCTGTCGACTTGTCCGACTTTCTAATGTTTCATTTTCCTTAATTAAACGCAACTTTTTAGCAACAGGAGTAATCTACCTAAAGAATTCCCTCTTTTTCATGTCATTATGAAATTTATGCAACTGTATAATGTACGAAAACTTTACATCAAAACATGTGAAATGACAATTTCGAACAAAAAACATCAAGAAATACGTCAATTAATCTTACAGATTCTTCTACATAATAAAAACTTACATTAGTGAAAATCATGAAAAAAATCACAGATTGAAAAATGCTGATATATTAAATAACAAATCAATAGCCACATGAAAAATTCGGAAATTTTTATAAAATTCTATTAGTGTAAGTCAAATTGTTGCGTTGTTATGGTAATGACAGTTATGTTTCTTCATATGTGGTAATGATAGTGATAATCTTAAGGGGCATTAGGAAATATGATGGTTATTTCACAAAAATCGATTCAGCCTATCTTGCCTTATAATTAAACATACATGCACTGCACAGGTATTTAGATTTATATATATATATGTGTGTGTGTGTGTGTGTGTGTGTGTGTGTGTGTGTGTGTATATATGCGTTTCATTGTTGTAACGGAGCTTCCAAAGTTGGTTGCTCTAACAGCCATGGATGCTAATAACACACGGTCACTAAGGCTAATCAAAGTTTAACTTTAAGTATATTACAGTTGAATAAAATAATGTAAACTATAATCAATAGAAGATTAAAGAAAGACTAAAAAAACTTTAAAAACCGTTTAATATGAAATCTGGAGTTCAATAGTTTAACGAAATAATGTACAGCACAATACTCGATATCCGCCATTAAAGGCAATGTCATTGGATTATAATGGTCACGTGCAACAATCATGTTTCCATTATGATCCAATGAGTCACAATCATAGTAATCCAATAATATCGGCCAGCTAACATGTCATGTGGTCACTGGACCAAAAG
>WUQG02063283.1:0-62381 GCA_011317285.2 Androctonus mauritanicus | reverse complement strand
GCCCAGTAAGAAACTCTGTGATAATCCTAGCTTCATTTTTATACAATGCAAGCAGCTCTTTAGTTCTCTGTAAAGAAAGATCTAAAATAAGAGCTTTTACTTGCCTTAATCCAGAAATAGATCTGTAATGAGTGAGGTGCTGCACTGTCAACCATTCCCTGACAACCCGAGCAAATGCATCATATCTGATGGCTAGGGCAGGTTTAGATCCAATAAAAGGATAAGAAGCCCCTTCCTTATGCCAGTCTATCAGCAACTTCATGGCTCTCAATCAATTTTGCCCTGGCAAACAAATTGTACTTTGTTTCTGGTAGTCAGTTCCTCAATGAGAGGACGACAAATAATGGTAAACTATACTTAAAACATGATTATAAAATATTAAATCATAGCTTAGGGGTCCGCAGTAATGAGACGACTCCGAATATTTTAGTTTTAATATAATTCACAGTATTTTATGATTTATATCAGATAAAAGTGCGAATAACTGTCTTACATATACTAAATGAAAATAAAATTTTGAATTATTACAAAATTTCAAGGTAAAAAAATTTAATGTTTTTATAATTTATTTTTTATTCATTGATCATTTTGTAGAGAATATTTATTTAATTAATGTCGCAATATTCAAATTAATTTTCTTGGAAAAAATTAGGTGATGACAAATTTTAGTCATTTAAGTAAAAAATCAGAGTAAATGAATCTGTACTTTATTTTTTATGCTGATAAATGAAGGTAACATTTTCTAATTATCGAAATAAGATGAAATCTTTCATAATGGCTGGTATATTAATTTAAAATAAAAATAATTAATATGTTAATATGAAAGAAAAGCGGACAAATTATTAATTTATCAGTGCTTTTCTTAGATATAAATTCGCGAATAACACGCGGAAAAGTCTTAATTTATATTAAAAAATTAATTAATTTTTAATAAAATCTTTTCAAATAAACTGCAGATAATAATTAATAAATTATTAATTTTTATATAGGTATATAAAATATTAAATATTGTTCTAAGAGACTCGGAAGAATTATTTAGTAAATAATCTAATTCAATGTTATTCATCACGTAAATGGAAATGCGAAAATAATTGATATAATGCAACTATATTATTAAAGAGAGAATATGTAAGATTTAGCACAGTAATAATAATAAAAGATTTTGCTTAATGACTTATATTTTTTGATAGTTCTTAAGATAATAAGAATTTTTTGTGTTAAAATCAATAAGCTTAATACATTAATGTTATAAAAAATATTTTAAAAGCAATTTCTCCAATCGTTATAAAATGTTTTTTTTTCAATTTATTGATTGCTATGAACTTAAGTAAGGTTAGAAATAGTTATAAATCTGTACTATAAATATTTGTTCCAAACTCTGAATTTATTTTTCAAGAAAATATTTTTGTGAAAACACAAAATATATGTCAGTAAGAAAACATGTCAGGAGATGAACAGTAACAATAATCATCTCCCATAGAATGCAATGGATAAATTCATTAAAAGTGCAAACTGTATAAATTAATATAGACTACTGTACCGTTATAAGTCACTATTTTTCATTAAGATTTCTGGAATCCTAGGAAAGGGGGCTTTGCACAATTCTAGCATTGAGACCATCACTGGTTTATTTTGCATCCCCAACAGGATCATCCCATAAGAAGTCCTGTCTTAACCACAAAACACACTGTTTACAGCATCTTCTTCAATGGGACTGTAAACAGATCTTCTGGTGCAGAGAAATGCAACTCAAGAAGATCATAACTTAGCGCTGAAAGGGCTACACATTCACATAAAATGTAAAGAGGAGTTTCATTTCCATGACATCATCTACCATTGAGACTATCAACAATCCGAATTAGGTGAAGATGCCTTCTAAAATGACAGTGCCCAGTAAAGAGCCCTGTGATAATCCCAGCTTCATTTTTATGCAAAGCAAGCAGCTCTTTAGTTCTCTGTAAAGAAAGACCTAAAATAATGTATTTTTTTGATGAAAAAGCAATTTATGAATCAAAAACAATGTATTGTTTTTGATTCATAAACTTCTCTCTTTAATGACTTCAGTTATTAACATCTATTATTAAAAAGTATTGATAAATAATTTCTAAATCAATTAATTTTTTATTGTTATTGATATCGTCCAACAATAAAATTTTCAAAATATATAGTAAATATATAACTTATTGAAAATTATGATTGAAAGCAAAATGATTAATTTAAATTATAATTTAATTAGATATTAAATTTTTATTTGATTTAATTTCATATAAGATATAAAATTATAATTATATTTAAGAGGAGCTACGTCAATAAATGAAAAATGTAATATAAAATAAATTTATCCAGTTAGAAATGATCAATATTTGTATCCATAATTGAATACAGTATATGCATTAAGAAATAACGAATTGTATTAAATTTTCAATTTTATTAAATATATTTAGTATCAAATATAAAAACGAAAATAGTTTGATTTAATTAAAAAACTTTTCTGTTGAAAATAGTTTTGCAATAAAATTAAAATTATACGAGTCCAAATTTGTATCTTAGGTTAAATTATTCGAAGAAATATTTCTCATAATTAAATTGGTGTCAAGAATGAATGACATGCTGATGTTTTATTTGATCCATATGACTATGTAAAATCATTTTGGCATTTTTTTTTTCTTTTTTGCAAATTCTGAAGTTTTTTATTTAACTATATTAATAACTACGTCAGTCATTTTTTTTATATTTAATTTATGGTAACAAGATTTTTTTTTTATTTACGAATATGCATCAAAGATTTTATGAAATTGCAAAAATACTCGTATTAAACGGACATATCGACAGATTAATTATAATACGAAGAAATTATTCTTATAGGAGAGATTTAATGCTGAAGTGAAGCAAACAAAATTTACTATTTTCTATAAAAAATATTTTATTTCAGAAAAAGTTAATTTTTTAAAAGAATATTCAAGTATATATTGTATTATTTATTTATTATAAAATATCGGAAGATTAATTCGATAGAAACAAAAAAGGAATGTAAATTTGACTTCAATCACCTTTATTGGCTTCAGTATTGAACTAATCGAATAAGCACACCTATGTTCAAAGCAGACACTTAATCCACTTGTTCTGAACGTTTTTTTTCAATCACGGACCATCTTAAGCATTTCTTTACTTACCAGAGATCATTTGGTAGCAAAAAGATAGATAATATTGGAAGATGGCAGATTTTAGCAATTTAAGCAAAAAAAAAAAAAAAAAATTGTTAAATCGCCATGAGCAAGACACGTTAACCGGACTACAAGTTGAGAAATAGAACTAGACTAATGTAAATTCCAACAGTATATTTACATGTATATTTTATTAGGATAATGGCATGCATTTACTGTAAGTAACGATGTTAACAAGTTACTGTACAGTATATGGTTTTGGCATAAGGTGAGTCATAAAGTTTACATTATTAACTTTATGACTCACCTTGAGTTCATTTTCTAGAAGTTTTTCATAGTATCTCTTTTATTTTCATATAATTAGAATAAATATACTAAATTAAATATGGATCTATCATAATATTGAGCCTAGTCATATATAATTTGATTTTGTGCTACCATCATGTTTATAGGGTTCTCGTGAGTCATGACTGTTTAATATTGAACGTCAGCCTTCATAATAGGAACACTTTAAGCTAGCAAGATAAATTTTATTCCATTTAGACGAAAATACGTCAGAATACCAAAAAAAAAAAAAAACTATAATCGAGTGTACGTAAGTCTGCCGTCACGAGTCCAGAGTGTGTAGGAAGAACGCAGAAACAATCAATAACTAAATAGTTTTTGTTATATATAATACTATTGTATATCTATTTGTATACATAGAAGAATAATTCAAAAGATTGATACATATATAAAAACAAAATCTAAATTAAATCTAATCTATTATGGGTTCTTGTGTCTGCTTTCTTTTCCCTAGGTTGGGGTCCTTGTGTCTTGTTTGTTTTCTGTTTGGGTTTTGATTCTCGCCTGGGGGCTTGAGTCTGCTTTCTTTTCTTTTGGTTATGTCTTCTAAACATCATAATTTTTTATACGTACAATGAAGTTTATCACACACAAAATGCATATTTTTAATAAATTATAAATTCACTTCTGGGTGTAGAAAAACACTTATAAACACAACTTTTGGGCTCTTTGGTACTCTTTTTTTCTTGAGAGTGGAAGGGGTTTGATTTTTTAGGTTTTTTTTTAGGACTATAGGTGTGACTTTTTACAAAAAGAAAAAAATTATGTTTGACCATAGAACCGGACTGGAACATGTTTTCAAAAATCATGTTCCAGTCCTAATATTAGTACGCTATAGCTTTACAATTCATAGGTGTTGTATCAACCAAAGACTATGTAGTAGCATGTATATTGATTGATGTTAGGAATGGAATGAGAAAAGAATGCCTATATCTAAACCTTATTTCTTGAGGCAAATTGGAAATCTTATGCAAATCATGGAGAACAATTACAATTTTTTAACCAAAATTTTTTTATTCAATTTAAACTTGATAATATTGTTGATTTTCTGAACGTAACTTTTTTCTTTCCTTACCACTTCTTCGAATTTCTCTAGAAAAAATATGACGAAAAATTACTTGTATAGCTAAAAATATTAAGTTGGATAATATTTAAAATAAAAATATATAGTACAGGAATACCTTGTATACCGCGGTTTTGAACAACGCGGGTTTTGGTCTAACGCGATTTTTATTATTACACATCAACGTTGGCAACATTGATTGGCGACTCCCAAGCGCTGCAGGTAACAGTCGAGAGCATCGATGGTCGAGAGTCACGTTTATGCAGTAGTTTTTCGATTGGCTCTCACGTAGACACGTTCCTTCCCCGTGGTGTTTTATTATTTATGTTAATATTAGTATTTAATATTCTTTTATTATTTAACTATATATAAAAAGAGGTAAAACAAAGAAGACACTGTTGGAATAACAAAAACACGCAAGTAGTTAACATTATAGAGAAGAAACTTGAAATAATAAAATGTGATGAGAATGGCGCTTCGTTTGCTAAAATAGCACGTGAGAATTCAATGAACGAGTCATCTGTACGAACAACTATTCAGAGCAAAGAAAAGATTAAACAACATAGAACGAACACCGCTTCTTATATGTCAAAAGTAATCACGAGAAATCGAAATTCTACAATGGAAAATATAAAAGCAGTTTAAAAGGATTTTATTTGTTATTTAATTAATAAAAATAAAGATATATTTTTTCATTTGCAAACATTTTTATTATCTTAAATCTTTGTAATAAACAAATTAAACTGAAATCCATTATAAATAGACCTCTAACAACGCGGTTTCTCATATCGCGAACGCTTCTTGAAACCAATTAGCCGAGCTATACAAGGTATTTCTGTATATATAAATTAATCTTATTATTTATATTTTATAATTACTGGGTATATTTGACTCTAGTGGAAATGAGAAGACACAATCAAAAATCATTATAATGATAAAACAAATATAATGATAATATAGTATATATATATATATATATTATACTAAAAGATAGTGATAATGTCAAACTATAAAATGTATATAAATACTATAGGCTATATATATGTGTGTACAGTATACCCGTATAATGAAAAGTTATGTAACTTATCTGGTTAAGACTGAATGTTTTCTGTTTATTTGTTTGCTTACGACTTACAAGTTAGAATAGCTAAATGGATTCAGGCAATTCATCTATCGTCAGATTTTAAATTCTTCTGAAGAAATTGAGGCCTAGTCCTATTTAATTAGACTGAATACAACAGTAATATTAAAAATTAAATTCATTTATTTTATTGTCTATAGATGGCGCCAGGAGATAAGGAAAGACCAAGAGAAAGCCTAGGATCAACGATGGGAAAGATTGATGTACGGGTTTATCTGTTATCATTGCTGTACCTGTTATATGCAGCGGCAGATTTAAAATTTTGGCTTAGCAATAATTGCCGCCGTTAATGAGCTTAGTTTTCTTTTTAATGATTTAGTTTAAATTAAATTAAATAAATTATTCTTAAATTAAACGTTTAAATAAAATTGTAAATATATTTTAACATTTATTATTTATTGAATCCTTTTATACATAATTATGTCTACACTTTTGTTCGGCAAAATTCATTAATTTATTATATATAATAGATTATACGAATTTATTAATTTGTATAATCTAGTAAAGACGTTAGACGTTAGATGTTAGTGAAGAAGTTTCTTTTTAATAATCAGAAAAGAAAAAGAATTTAATTTTTCATCAGAAATATTTGCCCTTAAATAGTTTTTTATGCGCTTCAATGCCTAAAATGTCCGTTTGGCTGAACAATTTACAGCAGGTGTGCAAACGATCATAGGGAATATTATTGCTTTACAACTTATAGTGATGGAAGGATACTTTTTCGATCAATCTTTCTATGGAGTCCCCTGAGCATCTCTCACTCCCTTTTCTCACAGACTCGTCTAATTAGCATCGCTTTATTAGGTGTCTTCTATAAACAATTGACCAGGAATGTGAGAATTAGAAAACTTGATTCTGCTGCTGTGTTTTACTAATTATTCATTTGTTTAATTATTTTTATATTTTCTAATTATAATTTTATTAATATGCTATATGATATATCCTATAATGTGATTAACTATGTGCTTCATATGCTAATTCCTTTAATTTTCTTTATCATATTGTTAAGAATTTAAACATATATATGAAATATGTTCTCTTATTATATAAATAAACTGATAAAAAAAATATACTTTTAATACCTAAATCAACAGTAAAAGCTAGCAAAAACAGATTTTAGATTTAATTTTTCAATAATCTTTTGACATAAATAAAATATTGAAAAGTATAGTTTATTTAAACAATCCATAAATAGTATCTTAGATAGGAAATGAGTTTTATATAACAGATAGAAGAACAGATTAAAGATAATAAGGTCTCCCATAAACAGGATCAGGATCAAACAGGAATAACGAAATTAACAATTTCTACTTCCAATCCCAATTAAAAGAATACACCAGATCGATTGAATGAGGTTCGAGAAATAATTCGGACCTTTTCTGCAACTTTATGGGATTGATGGAAACACCAAAAAGGACAGACAGGCATTTCTGAAAATTGGAAACAATCAAGTCTCAAACTGCTTGTATGATCGAGGGGAATTAAATGAGACGGCGGGTAAATAGAAAAATATTAAGAAATGTTAAGTTTTTAAATATAAAAAAAAATTTTTAGTTATGTTATGCCATCTATAGATACTAGAAGGTCTGAAGTCATATTTGGAATGTGTTAGTGAAGTGTTCGGTAAGTTGCTAATTGAAAATTTCATTTTTAAAAAATTTAGAGTTAAAATTTTTAGCAAAAAAACTGCTGATGTGATTTTTAGTGATGTGATTAAATTGTAATTTTAAGGGACGTGTTCTGTTGAAAATTATTTGTTTAATGTAAGCGTGTCTACTGTCCCCATGACGGTTAAAATTATCAATGTGGCGTCGAACTGTTTTTTTTTTTTTTTTTGGCGATTTAGTAACTCTCTATAAAACGGGCTAAACAAGGCAAACAATTGAGGGTAAAAAGAGACAATATATTTCGGTTAACCAATATTATTTAAATGATGTTTTATAATTACATTGCAGATATTAGTGTAATAATATACCATAATATACATATGAAATTTATATAATCAATGGAACTGATTTTCAAAAAAACTATTACTTTTTATCTATTTGAAAATAGTAAAAAGTGATCTAAAAACCAAATGGAAATTACATTAATTTAATATAAGATACAATTTAATTTTATTTGAAACCCAAAGATTGTATGGATGTTTTTACAAATTAATTTATAGATTTCACACAAAACGATATCAAAGTATACAAGAAATGGAAATAGAATGAAATGGAGTGAAGAAAATATAGGCTTTGTTGGCTGTAAAAAGTAGAGAATACACAATAAGAGCTGCTAAATTCGAAATCCCGACATTAACATTACGGCACTATATTAAGCGCCAAATTAATAGATTTGTCAGTCATTCCACAACGCTTTCATATGATGACGAATTGATACAGAGATACCAAGAACTGGTATTGATACGTGTTTAAAAAATAAGGTAATGCCTGAAGCGTGCAATAATGTCATAGAGGAATTAAAAGAAACAGCCTCTTCACCAAAGAAAATATTAAAACGAACAAAATAGATCATCAAAAAACAAAACGCAGAATTATTAACATCACCTGATTATCGCAAAACTCTTTCTGAGAAGATCAATAAAAATAATAAGCTTAATAATATTGATGAAGCGCTGGAAGTAATCAAAAATATCCCAACAGATAATTGTGGATTTTGTTTGAAAGGATATTATGATGCAGGATCAAGTAATGATGAGAACTGGATTCAATATCAATTCTGTGGAATTTGGTTCCATGAAAAATGTGTTGGAAGAAAAGGATACGCAAATTTTGTATGTGGAAGATGTTCCTAAATGATAATATTTTAAATAAAGATATTTGTAGAATGTTATTTTTATTTTTTATTTTTACTTTTTGAATGTTATGGAATAAAATAAACGGAATGTCTTGATTAACCTTCCATCTATTTCCTTTCGTCTTTGTTTATCCTCCACCATGGGCTAATGCAGACAAATACACTCAATTTTTAAAATGTCTTTTTTCTATATTTCCTTAATTCGAATTTTCTAATACCTAAACTACTTTAACACCCAGACTATATATTTATTTTATTTAACAAAAGAATTACTTAACACTAAATAGTTTTGAAGATATTGAACAAAATTTGCCAGTTGTCTTGTTTAGCCCCCCTCGACCATATTCATTTTTGGATGATATTTTTTTATACTGTCAGTTTTTTGCAGGATTGCGACATAAATAAATTATTGAATCGTCAGATTGAAGTCAGTTTTCTAGTTGTAAAAGATTATCATTATCATTAAATTCCCATATAAGAAATTTAAAAATCTCTTTTTGAATAAAATATTATAAAGTTATAGAGACTACATAAAAATTAAGAAATTTTGCATTAAGGCAAAATTTTATTCGATTTTAAATATACAATCTCGCTTTCTAGCGAACAATCTAGAATTATATAAAAGATTAGATTCAATATTGAAATTACGGTATTTACATTAATTATAATCTGTTTCTGTTAATTGTCTCGTTGAATTCGCGATTTCATCGTATTTTTTTAAACTTTAAGAATGATTCTTGTTAATTAAAAGAGAGTAGTGTGATGAATTTTTTTTTTTTCGAATTTTCATATCTATGCATTTTGAAAGATATATTTTAGATATGAAGAATACAGTTCTATATAAAATAATGAAATAATCAATGAAATATTATAGACTATTTATAATATTAGCAATTTATATAAAATTTATTTTTAAGTCAATTATAATAATTTAGCATGATTTGAAAATTATAATTAGTAAGGAAAAATAATTGGAAGAAAATTTAGTCTATTTGCTTGGGAAATCTGATATCGAATTATACTGATCGAATTTTCAAGAAATTCCAAGTTCTACTCCCTATCTCTATTCTTCATCTAACCAATAAATTTCATCGCTGGGCTGATCAATCAATCGATTTATGCCTAATGCTTATTCTACTAGTTTAGCTATATATATAAAATGGAATATTTCATCTATCTGGCAAAGGCTCCCACATCATCTAACCCCTCGGGACAAAACGTGGCCTGAAAATATTCCTCAGCCTTGTGGGAAATGTAGGCTACCAGGGGTGGAGCATTTTGAGGTGACAAGGAAAATGCCTTTATTTAAATCCTTCAGAATGATATACGAATTCGGGATGACATTATAGGAACACTTGCGTGATTTCATCAGTGACATAACAATGCGTAATAATTCATTGTTATGTCACCGATGAAATCACGCAATTGTTATTACGTCACTATTACATCACGAAGCCGCTATAATTATCTCATCACGCATTATATGCTGCCAAATCAATTAGTAAAATCAATGGCAAAATTTGATTCAAAAACTCAATGGATTACAAATTCTATAATGGTTATATGACGACAACACAACGCAACAGTGTACGACATCACAAAACTCCATGTTATATGACTTCATAATGCCGTAACAAAAAAATGACATCATTGTAGTTGCCTACGTGATGTCATCGTGATCTGCCAACTGATTCCAACACTATAATAAATTAATTAAATGTTAAAATTAATTTGTTCGACTTTGAGATATCGTCACATGATTAATGACGACATATTGATATAACATATAAATGAAATGACGTAATCACGACGATGACGTCATCGTGACATAATATTGATAAATGATCTCGCGCTTTAATAATTTAATAAATTCGGAAAGAAGAAATAGTTTCTATCAATTATAATTCAATTAGTCTGACAATAATATAACTTTTCAATAATCATAAAATTTAAAATAAATGAAATCAATCATGAGATAATTTTCCAATTAAAAAAATTCTTCCTGGGGACAATATAACGAAGATCGGTAAAATGATCAATTTTTCGATAGGTAACGTACACAATATCACAGCATTAAGAATTTCAATTGTTCCTCCAAGTAACAATTGTTCATATACCGAACAAAATGTTGGTATAAGTTCTTTTTCAAATCAAAGAGCAGAAAGATATATAGTCTCATAAGTTCGTGAACCTTCTGGAAATTATGAAGATTGAATTAAAGAACAAATAAACAACTGAAATTGTAGAAAAAATCGATGTACAAATAATCGAAACCAAGTTTTTTCTAATATATTATAGGCCTATATGTTTTAAAACTATCCCGAGCAACGCTAATCACACTATGCTAGTTCATTTATAATGCAATATTTCAATGAATTTTCTAATTATAAATTTAATTCACTATCAATATTAATAAGAATTAACTTGTAAGATGTTTAAATGGATTACCATATTCTAATTCTTAATCATAGTCTAAACTTCTAAATTACTGGTAAATTAAAAGTGTGAAATCTTGCTTATTTTTCAACCAAAGTCGTTTAAAATTTTCAGATTTATTGCATTGTTTGCTCTCTTTCTAGAAATACTCTCTAGAAAGAGAGCTATAGAAATGCTCTCTTTCTAGTAATTTGCAAAAATGCTTAAATTACTAGAAAGTAATTTAAGCATTTTTTGAAATTTTATTTTTTTCACAACATTTTGTTCGGTATATGATATTGACAAAAACACATTTTTTTTAATGAAATCTTAACCATCCAACGAAATAATTCATATTATTAAATAGCGACATGTCTTTTGAATAAAATGAGCTATGAATGAAGAAATTCGGCAGAAACTTTTAGAAAATATTTATAAAATACCAAGAGTAAAGTGGTTTTGAATGAAATTTCAATCATAAAATTATTAAAAAAAATTACATGGGATTTATTGAAATATTGTCATTTTTATTAATATTTCATATTTATGAATTTGTTCTTATTTTATTTACACAATTTTTAGCAATGTTTTTAATAAATTTTTTAATTCAAATCAAAAAAATCCAAAAATATACGAAGACGGTCTCATCTCATACATAAATAGACGTAATATATTTTTACGTTCCTCTAATTGGACCGCAGATAGTTTATAGTAGCAACCCACCCAATACCACACGCCACAAGGTAAAGTAGGTTTGGCTGCAATTTCCCGGGAAGCGAGTAGCTGTTGTAAAGCAATAAATGTGTCATATCGATTTAAATTTCGTTTCGTTATCCGCGATTTTTTCCTAAATTTCAGTGAAATTGAAACAGAAAATAAACAATTATGATATATATTAGTTTATTTTAATAGAATTAACCAATATTTTCCAATTATCTACAATATTTCTTAGTTTTCAGCATTTTATAGCTCATTATCTGAAAAATTCGATTTTTATTTAAAATTTCAAAAATATCACTTATTTCATTCCAAAATCCGAATAAATTTGATAGATTAGACTAATAAATCCACAAGACAGAATAAAAAAAATATCCAAATTCTATCGAGTCATTCAATTATAAACAATATTTGTTTACACGTAATTTAAAAAAATATTTCGGCAACTGAATAAATTTAGGAATCACCAGCAAAAGAGCGTATTTTCAACAAATACACAAAAAACCGATTTGCAAAAGCGGGATTAATAAAATCAGGATTAATATTTTAACTCTTTTTTTATTGTTTTTTGTTCCACTTCCCTGACGTCTATAGACGTCAAAAGTACTCAGGGGATAGTACAATATCAACTTTTATATTTCGTTTTTATAGATTTTAGAAATTTTTTAACAATTTTATTTTAAGACATCAAATTTATATGCTGTAGTAGGATTTTCTTTCGCAATTTTTTTGACTTTTTTTTTTAGTTTAGCAGAGAAATAATCGAATAATTGAGTTATATTAACAATTTTTGCAAAGAGAGAAATCTTACTTGTTAATGTATCCGAAGGAAATCATAATACAATATACATGAATGGAAAGTTTCTAACGAAATACAATAATTTCTTTCAATTTGTGAAGATTAATGAATGATTATTAATGAAAATTTTTAGTTTTAAATTCATAAATATATGTTTGTTAAATAAGAATTAACATTTAATATTTTAAAAATCATTATATAATTTTTTTTCGGAATTATAGACTACTTTTATACTATTATGGATATCAGTTCTCGATTGAAGTTATAAAAACGAACAAATAATTTATTATTTTCGAGTTAATAAAGCATTAAATATAATTATTATATATAATAATAATAATATTTATTAAACAATTAGGGTGAATCCTCTGCAGATTAGAGGTTATAAAAATTGCATTGAAGAGAAATACAAAACAAAACGGCAGAAATTACATAAAAGTAGATAATATGAGGAAAAATAGATGAGTCTATAACAAGCAAACACTTCTGTAATAAAGTTAAATATGTTATACGAACTTTTTATCGCCAAGTTCTGAAAGGCAAGACGAATTTTGTTAGGAAGGAGATAGGAGATTTTTCTATGTCATATTTTTTTCGGAAAGGTTCAAGGTAGAATAGATTTCGAATAAATGACTTATGTCAATTATATCGTAATTACAAAACGTACAGTATTTTGGAGGATATAGAGGAATAAATTTGTCTAGAAAACGGATATGGAATTTATTAAGGCGAATTTGCATCAATATTTCTTTCAAGTTAAAGTTGAAATTACTATGAATGTAATTTTGGATTTGGTTCGAATCAAGGATCTGTCTGTATCAATTATGAAATGAAGAATTGTGTAAAGATTTCATATCTTCAATTATGGAATGGGAAATGGCGTTACTAATCAGTTAATTCTGAATTTCATTCCAGTTTAGATTGGAGTCCATTTGTGAAAATATAGATATGCCAAACGATGTAAAAATATTATTTATAGAACAAAACCAATTCAGTTGTTTGATTTTATTTTTAGAGACCGAGCGCTGAAAAAAGAAAGGCATTTATATAAAAGGGAATTAGAATTATTATAGATTTTTTTAACAAAATTGAGAAGAAATTTGAGTAAAATTGGATAAAGATGTGTTCTACCGATTTCTAAACAAATCGCATAGCCCGGGACAGAGCAGCCAAGCTTAAATAATTTACGTATGAATAAGCATTAGAGTTTATCAATATCATAAAAGAGATTTAGAATCCAAATAGGAACAACCATATAAGAAAAGAATTGAGGACAACAAAGTTGAAAATTTTGAAAGCTCATTTAATATTTCTATTTCTCATTTTGGCAAGGGTATGAATAAGATTGTTGATCATTAAGGAATAATGAATGAGCTTCAACTTTAGATGAGCTTGGAAGTTAAAGGAAGATGTAAGACGAAATTCCAGATAATCAACTTCGGTAACAACTTCAAATTTTTCATGCTCCATATATTTATAGAATGTAGCCTGTTTGTTGCGCTTATGTTTGTAAGTAAAGATGACTATTTTAGATTTAGAATTGTTGATAGATAATCCGTTTTTCTGGCAGAAATTTTGTAGCACACGTAGTTTTCTTTGCAATTCTATTCGATTTGGGATAAGTATAAGAATATCACCACCATATGATATCACATGGAAATGGTCGTTGTCTGTTCTAATTCCATTAAAACTTTGACTCGTCTAGGAGAAAAGATCATTTATAAATAGGATAAATAAGAGCTTAAAGGATCCCCTTGAGGCAGACCTTTGTTAATAATAAACTCATTAGAAAAACCATAATTTTGTCGAACCTGGGCTTTAGAAGTAGAAAAAAGGGCATAAGTAATCTTGATAAATCTCGTGCTCAGACCCAGAAGTTGGAGTTTCATCATTAGAGATGTGATGGAGATTGAATTAAATGCTGCTTTGAGGTCTACAAAACAAACAGAGATCTTAATCATTGGGAAATTGTTTGTATATTAAGGATTGAAGGAGTAGTAAGGTATCAGTGGGATTTTTCCCAGAGGTAAACGCGAATTGTAGATCACTGATGATATTATTAGTTGAGAGCCATTTTTCTAGGCAAAGGGAGAGTATACCAGTGAATAATTTCCTCGTTGTGGGTAGAAGAGCAATAAATCTGTGATTATTAGGATCCTCTTTATTGCCTTTATTATGAAACATCAGAAAAATAATTTTGTTCCATTCTTTTGGGGGAAAAGTGTAGAAATAAATATTATTAAAGCAGTTAATCCAATGATTAAGAACATTACCCGGTAAAAGTTTTAAAAATGACAGCGGGATATCATCATGACCCAGAGCTGAATTGGAATTAATTTTATTTATGGTGATCTTAAGTTCGTTGGCGAGAAAGGGACACTTTAAGATTTCAATATTTTTATGGTATCATATATGGTAGATTCTATAAATCAAGGATCTGAGATATCTTCATTATTTTGAGTGAGATAATCCGGCCAACAGTGGATATTAAGGCAAGGAAGAAAGTGCTGATTTTGTTTAAAGGAATTAATTGTGTTCCAGAAGGTTTTGGAGTCTTTATTACACACTAATTTATTATTTATTTAGAAAAATAAAGTTTTTCTTAGCTTTACAGTTGTTTTTATGTAATTTTTCAAATCTGATATAAAGATTAAAATCGTTCGACTTATCTATGAGACTTACCTAAGACTTATCTAAGGATTTCGAGATAATGTATATCTCCTCATCTTTTTTAAGTATAGACCAAATATTAAACCAAATATTATGTCGATAGGTGTGAAAATGGTTGGAATAATTTATCATGTTATGTTAAGAGGATGTGTCAGTGAATAGTTTAATTAAGTCATTATAATTTAGATAAGAGGATTCGGCTTTTATATAATTGTTAAACAGATTTCCGAAATTTTTTCAGTAAACTTATTTGAGTTTTTTTTAGAATAGAATGGAATTTTCGGTAATGCAAAGGAGGTATCAGATTATTGTGGAGTTGTGCAGATGTGTGAATCTTATTAATTTAAAGAGTAATTGGAAAATGATCTGAAACTAATAGATTTTCAACTTTAAAGGAATCAAATAAGTTAACTAGTTCAGACGAGAGAATTATAATGTTATTGACAGATTTTTCTTGTTTAGCACAGTAAGTGAATTCCGCTGGAGTATCTCCGCTGAATCTGCCTTTTAAAAGATATAATGAGAATGTAGAGAGAAATTCAAGCAGACAGTGGCCTCTTTTATCTTTGCTGGATCTAGCATTATGCATATGTTGATTTGGACTAAAGCAATAGGAATCCATATGTGATTCAAATTTTGCATTTAGGTCACCCAAAATGATAACTTGGGATGTTAAAGGAATCCATTCAATAAGCTTATTTGATCTGATCATCCAGATAAGGATATGAGGGATATATAGGCTATATGATCAACAAAGGGAATAAATAGTTATTGATGTAAGAATATCAATAAAATACAAGCTAACATATATTCAGATGTATGAATTTGCTGTATTTCTCCCAAATTGGGATCAATCAAAGACCACACTTATGTTGTTTCTGAATTGGCACTTCGACGAAGGTGAAAGTGTTGAAAGATTTTGTTTTAGAGAGAATTGGTATACCATGTTTCGGTGAATCCAAAAATATGATTTTGGTTAACGAAGTCTTTAAATTCAGTAGAGTCTATTTTCATTTTAATGTTATTGACACTCCAGCAAATGATTTTAAATGGGTTATTGTCTGATTTTCGAGAGAATTTTGGAGTAGGCAATGCCTGATTTCTGGTAGTTCTTGTTGTCTTTAATCGTGTCTTGGTTCTAAAAAAGGAAGTGGAATCAAATATATGTTTGTTAAATGACAATTAACATTTAACATTTTAAAAATCATTATATAATTTTTTTTTCAATTATAAACTATTTTTCACTATCATGGATATCAATTCTCGGTTAAAGTTGTAAAAACGAACAAATAGTTTTATTATTTTCGAGATAATAAAGCATTAAATATATTTATTATTATAGAACCATAGAAAATATAGATTAATTGTAAACTACAAATGAAATATATTAACTGAACACGTAGCAGACATTTACTGCATTTTCACTCATGATCTTCAATATATTAATGAAACATTAAATTTGAAAAAAGGATGTTCACTTCAACGAGAGAAATAAGTTTTCAGAAACTATTATTTCTTAAAAAAAGTCGGTTCGATATTTCTGCAGTTCATAATGGCAAGAACATAATTGTAATAACATATAGGATAATAACAGAATTCATCTTTACATTTTTATTATAATATCTGTACATTAAGCTTTAGTGTTGAATATGTTTTTCAGATGTTTTAAAAATTTTCTCAATGGAAAACTTGCATGTTTACTTAATAACTTTCCATTTGTGTTCAAAATAAATGCAAAGATACTTATGACTGACATCATTACCAACCAATATTCAAAAATTATTCTATTTGTATAAAACATAACAATTCATTTAATAAAATAAAATGTTTTGAAAAATTTTTTTAAATAAAGTAAAAAATATATGGAATCAATATAATTTTATAAAACTGATTCCATATTATATTTTAACCCAATAGTTCTAATAAATGAATAAATTATTTATTAAGAATATTTTTTATTGCACTGGGATGAAATAATAATTTAGAAGTTGCAAAACCATGTAAGAATGGAATTAAAAAAAAGCCTAAATTAGTACTTTATACGAGATAGGCCTATTATAGAATGAGAATTTCGTATTGTTGGAAAATATAATGATAATTAATATCACAAATCGGATGATTTTTAATATCCTAAACCAATGATTTCCAAAGTAGTCTATATCGACCCCTAGGGGTTGACTCCGAACTACAAGGGATCCATGCAGCGAAAACAAAAATTGGGGGTGCATGAGATGTAAATGGGGGTCCACGACAATGGATTCCACGGACCCCCATTTACATCTCATGCACCCCAATTTTTGTTTACGCTTTCACTTTAGGAATCATTGTTCTAAACAAATAGGAATGTAGTTTGCATATAAAAATGACGATAACGTTCATATAAGGTAAAAAACTATTATTTTCAAAATATGAAAGTTTGTTTTGCCAATTTTCATCTCAAAAAATTGCTTAAAATTCGTGTTACCTAGGATCTAGCATTATGATCTTGCTTGCCTCTTGAATTTTCTATTCACAGATTAACTAGAAAATGGAGAATTGTTTCTCAGTAACTTATTATTAATTTTTAAAGAATTTATACACCATTTATTGGAGTTGAATTAATTAGCATGATAAGTACCAAAGGTTTAACAAAATTAAAAAGGATTTATGTCATTATGTAAAATCTTGTGAATATTTTTTTTATAATTTTACAACACAGTTCCATTATTATTATTAATTTAGACATTATTATTAATTTGAATTATTTTGACTATGATAAAAACGGTATTTTTTCATTTTGTTTTGCATTTTTATCTTCATTTTTAGCCTAGTTTCCGAAGGAAATGGAGGCTTATAAATCAGACTCATGAATATCCTTGTATGTCTGTGTCTCCCTTTAATAATTTTGAACTAATCAACAGATTTTTATGAATTTTGATAGTAATGTTTTGCCATTAAAGGACACCGCGATGACACATTCTTTAATTTTATAGGATCATTTAATTCTGTAGTTAGAAATTCATTTTTATCACAATTTTAGTTTATATTATTATCGAAAGATGGCGCTAAGTGTTAGCAATGTATGGGCAACATCTGAGCCTCTCAGAAGTCAAACTGATCAACTTCATTTATTATTTTTTGTAAATTTCTCAAGTTTTGTACCAGAGCACATGATTAATGTAAACATATGCTTGGGTACTAAAATTGAGAAATATGCAAAAATGGAATTAAATCAGTTGGGCTTTTGAGAGGGTTATACAGCTTACTGGATTATTTAACACAATACCGTCTCTCGGCAATATCTACCATGATGACATCACAATCCCGATTTAACAGCATCATGGCGTTATAAACACCATATTTATTGCCATGTTGATACAATAATATATTACCACGGTGACGATGTCATCACAACAGCGACGTGATATCATCGTGGCATCTATGCTGGTTAAATTAACGTTAAAATTAGACACATAAAACTAATGAATTCCAAATGCTAAATAAATGAAAAATAAATAAATATATTCCGAAAATAGGCACATTTAGTTCTTACTGAAACTACTTGCTTAATAGAAAAATTACTGAATATTATTTAGATTACAATGACTTATTATTATGTTTCGCTTTCAATGTTTTATTAAATTTTTATAAAAATGGTTATATAAATTCAAAATAGAAATGTATCATGTTATGAAATCGTGCTTTTATGGATATTCCATATGGTTTTTATATATAATACAAGCTCCAAAATATTATGGGATCTTCTAGAGCATATATTTAATTCTTATGTCATTAACAGATTAGTTTCCATCTAAATTGCTTTATTAAAAAATGTTTTAGTGAACATTTTAAAATCAATAAATTTCACATAATTCATTGACTTTTCTTCTGAGTGCACAACTTAATGATAATTTTTTGAAAACATTTTTATCTTAAATATTAACTTTATCATCAATTGAGTTCTTAAATGAATATTTCAGTTAATAAACAAAAATTATATCTTTCATTCGATATAAGCAAATTATAAATATTAATAAGAAAAATTTTCTCATTTAAATTTACAGAATTTATTTATATTATAATGAATTCCTAAATCATCACAATAATTGTTTGTTTAGTGTAATGATGATTATTAGTGAGTAATTGATAATTACTAATATTTTGACATGTCACTGCCAATTGTTTACGTTATAAAATAAGATTATAAACTTTTAAGAAAGTGAATACAAAATTTTATTTTGGAATTTTTAATTATGTTTTGAGAATTCGTATTCTCACAGAGCCATAAAATTCTAACATTTTTTGTTATCTTATTTTACAGTTTATGCTACTTAAAAGTTTTTGTGTCGTTAAGTCTGAAAACTAGAAATGAAAATTCTTATGCATGAATTAAATTATTATTAATATATAGATATTATTATTCTTCTGCAATTGCCATTATTTAATGTTGATAAAATATTAAATTTTCGGTTATATATTGATTAAAATTCAATCGAATGAATGCATTGCTTCTATCTTACGAAATCTTGTACAGTAGTAGTAATTTTTTGAGTTTCCATTTTTGTTTAGGGAGAACATATTTGAAAATTTTTTGCAATGCAAGTTCGAAAAGTCTAACTAACCGCCAAACTATTCTCGTTTCATTCTTTTCTTTTCAGTGACGGTCAAATTACCGGTATACCTTCCGTTTCATAAGAAACTTATCCCGTAAATCTCATCTTTCTAACAATAATAGGTTTGTCTGAAACTCAGCAAACTGTAAAAATGCATTCCCCCCTTTTTTTTCCTCTCTTGCTAGTGCAGCCAAATCATTATAGTTTCTTCCAATTTATATAGTGAGAGAAACCACTGAATTTAGTTGTTCTAACAAATAATTTTTCAAAAACGACCGAATATTCAACGGAACAATTCAAACTTAAGCGTTCGGATCAAATCTTCAGTTTCTTTTTTTAATTTGGGATTTATGTTGTAAATATGAAATTTTAACCTTATAAAATTCATAAAATTCACTATAAATGAAAGCAATTTCTTTGCATAAAGCAATAAAATGCGTAATTAATACTGCAATAACATAATAATCAAATATCAAAGTTAAACAAATTGCAAATGTATAATCTATACTGTATAATATGATTGTATGCTTCTTAGCTGAAGAAATATTCTGTAAATTATCACTTTGATTTGTATTATCCAGTATAAATTTGATATTTTCCAATGAAAATTTCAACAGATTATCAGTTTAAGAACAATTTTACATACCTCATACTGCATTTATAATGAAAATATATTTAATTCATAGAAATAGAAGTTAGAATGTTTTATATTTTAAGTAGATAATAATTATGTGGTTATGTCATTTGCAGAATTTCAATATATATATATATGTGTGTGTATTTAAAATTTTTCATACACATTTTAAAAATATTTTGAAAGCTATTACATGACAAATAAACAAAAAATTTTAAAAGGAAATAAAGTTTTGTAGATTGTTTTATACAAAAAATATTTTATAACGGAAATATAAAAATTACCTAAGTGATTAAACGAAAAACACAATAATCCTCACAATAATAATATATTTTTTTAAATAAAAAATAGAATGCAGTAAAATTTTGAAGCATTAAATTTAAAATACAAATATTTTAATGTCACACTAACATTTTATAGTTTTTTAATAATTTTCAAAAGTAAAATAAGCAATTAGTTGGAAAATATAAAAAAATATGTATATATTTGAAACAACATATGATGTAAAAATTTCATCTAAGTACGTATTAAACACAGATATAAAAATAAATTTTATTTCGTAATAAACTTTACTACAATAATTATTTTTACACTTAATGTTTCGAGTTTATTTTAGTAGGATTATTTATTAGTTTCAAAAATTTCTCGTTGTTTTCAACTTTTTTAATCTTTTGTAATATCTTAATTCTGTCTTAAGAACTGTTCGAGTCATTTTCTTTTCTTATGAACTTTATTACTTTTCTTTAAAAATAACAGGATAATCACAAATGTTGTATATTTATATCGATATACCAATGATGCTATTGCAGGCGTGAAACCATTCAACTTTTCTACTACTCTTTTTATGCAAATTGAACGTCTTCCTTATTATTGATCTCTTGCGTATCATTCAAGTCCCATTTGCCAGCTGACTTCCCAACAGAGTCTATTTGGTGACAGCTGCTATGATAGCTTCCACTTCGTCAACTCTTGGGAAAATTATCACATTCAGAAACGGTGCTCTATTACACATCAATTTTTCTCTAATAGACAGGTAATTACCGTAACAGATCCATTTATTTGGAGTGACTCTACATGAAACCAATAAATAAAGAAATGACTTCATAATTTTACAAAGAAAAATACTTTTTCTTGCCTTTTTTCACTCTCGAGATTTCGTGCAAACATTTTAATAAAAATCTAAAGAATTTCTATTATGTCTCTTATCGAATGGAAAATGTATTTATCCAATGAAAAACATGTAAATATAATTAATATTTCTTTATTTACAGCATAGATAATCCAAAATTCAAGTAATAAATTACATATAAAATTCTAACAAAATTAAGAATTAAATAATAATTTCTTTGTAAACATGCAAAATCGATTTTTTAAAAAAGTGTTTTCTTTAATTTTATTAATTAAGAATTTTAGTGTATAATATAAAATTAGATATTTATATATTGTACAGTTTATTCATATAGAGTTTATGTTACGTTATTCCAGCATGAATACGAATTAATTAAGTTAAAGTTTGGTTTGCATACAGTTTTTTTCTTCAATTAGCGATACAACTTTTAATAAAGAAACAAGAATAAAAAACTTTTCAGTCGTAAGCAGTTGATTATATTATATCTAGATATTTGAAAAAAAAAACAAATATTAACATTAATCTAATTACCATATCTATTCTAATAAACAGAACGTAAAATTATTGGAAAAAATTCGCAATAAATTCGCAAATTTGATTTTACGAATTACTGGAACAGATGTGCCATTTATTATTTTTCAATAATAATAAAAATTTTATTAATATAATTTTTCTTAAGAGAATTTTGTGCGCGTTTAAAATATTCGGAATTTGATTTTGTGTTTTTTAATCGTTTGATAATTCTGTATAACTGTCGTTATGCAATCTGTAGATAATCTTTTTTATTGAAATAACATTGATATATTATAAAAAAAATATATATATAATTTTTTATTATGTAATTTGAATAAAAAAAAACTCGCTTAGTATTGTCTAAGAAAGAAAAGAAATCAGCGACGTCCAATTATCAGAGCAGTAAATTCGTAAAAAATAAAAAAATAAAAAATCGAATCGTTTATTAGAACAAATGGGTGATTATATTTTTTTATATTTCAAATGTACAAAAATGTCATTTATCTGTATTAAACTCGGAATGAATTAAACAAGATGTTATCTAGATAATCTATATAGAATTTTTTTAAATTTAGAGAATATAATAATTTCTGAACAGAATTTTATACTTTAACATCTCTGGCAAGAGAAAAATCTCAACATGGAATGAATAAAATAATAAAAATATTTGTTTTCATAAAATACTCATCTGCATTTCAAATTTTATGGCAATATAATTGAAACAATGTAAAAACTTTCTTTTTTTTCCGTCTTTTATGATTAGTTTTTTCTTGTTTGTTTTTCAAATGTAAAAACAAAACTCCTATCTTAACGCAATATAATCAACTGCTCACATGCTACTTTTGTACCTACATCCAGTAGCACGTAAGAGTTTTAATGCAAACCACGAAAGAGTTTTTCATTTTTTTACAAATAAATTTATGTAAATATTTATGTTTATATCATCTAGAATTATTTGGAAAAAAAATGAATATTTGATATAAGTTTGGCATTATAAAATGGGTTTTTTAAAAGCAAACAGTGTAATTCCATGATGATATATATATATTATAAGCTAGCATTTTTTAAATTAGATATTTAATAAACATATTCTAAAAAATTTTTAACATAAAGAATATTTATATAATTTACATACATTTCTGCATATATAAATGCAGTAGTAGTTTCTGTAAAGAGAAAATTTATTGTTGTCATTATTGCATCTTTCATTGTATATATATATTTTTTATAACAGCACATTTTGGTTAAAACTTTTCTTTTACAAACTTTTATATCGTGTTTTATGTGGGCCATAACTAAAATAATTCGTTGAAAATGTATTTTAAAATTAGGTAAAATGTAACTTCCATTCTCATTCATTTATGTTCATTTTATTCAGAAAATATTCATAAATTTCCGCAATTTTTTTTATTTAAAATAAAAACCGTCGCATTAGATAAAAGCAGAGTATTTCGAACATTGTGAACTTCGTATACGAATGAAAAAATAGAAAAAAAAATTATCATCAGCATCTAGAAAATAAATAAAACGTCGTTAATCCGGATAAAAATTCCTCTGTATATTCACTATAGAACTTTTACTGTACTTCTTTTTTATAAATAAAGTAGTGTCTGTCAAAACAATGTTTTATAATGATTAAAATAACAAGACAATGCAAAGAATAATTTACTTTGTGATAAATATTGCTAACATTGGATTAGATTTGAAATATATTTTTTCGGTAGAATGTGCATCGGAATGATTTCATCTCATAAATCCGGAATATCGTTAATTCGGACTATCAATCTACTATTAAAATAATATTTTAAACAAAAAAATTGCTAAAAAATATATATAAACATTATATCAGTAATATTTTCTATAATAAATCATTGTTAAAAATTAATAATTATTTATTTATTATCTTAAATAATCGATAAACGAATAACTGAATTAGCAAATACTGTACCGTTAAAACTGATATAACCTTAATACTATAATTAATTTATTTATTGTACATTAAAATAATTAAATGCATGAATGAGGAATTTGTTCCTTTATTCACAGATATTAATTTTCGTTTACTGATTTATGTCAAATATGATGAAATGAGAGATTTCAGATTCAATTCTGATTATATTTGCATTACGTGACTGTTAGTTTCCTAGACATTTCCTGTCAGTGAAACATCAAAATATGTAAAAT
The DNA here is from genome assembly GCA_011317285.2 of Androctonus mauritanicus. Taxonomy (NCBI): domain Eukaryota; kingdom Metazoa; phylum Arthropoda; class Arachnida; order Scorpiones; family Buthidae; genus Androctonus; species Androctonus mauritanicus. The sequence continues at coordinate 38,213 of WUQG02063283.1, read as the reverse complement.
AATTCAATTATTTATTATAGAGAGATATTTGTTAAGTTTGGAATTTTGAGAGTTTAGGAATCTGAATGATTTTCCATCTCCGTTTTCATCACATTCCAATCATTTTCGAAGTGGAAACTCGCAAACGATCTTTTCAATTTAAAATATTTAATTATGTTTAATATTTTAACTTAATTTTATAATTATATCTTACTTTTATTAAATTATAATTTTCAAAAAAAAAAAAAATTGTATAGTTTATTAAAATTAATAGAAAATTTCTACTAATTTTTGCAAATCTCTGAAAGAAATTATTTTGGTTTTTCTTCCTGCCATTCATTATAATTCTATATTAAATTCAACTGTCAATTTTGAGAGATATTTAATTTTGCATAGCTATTTTACCAGCTGCTCGAATTAGAAACCTTGAAATTGCTTCATTCCATTATTAAAATATGTAAAAAATTTCAGATTTCATATTAATATCAATATTTTAAAAATTTAATATTAGTTTTAAAAATTTTCCAATTTTTCATAAATTTTTGTTTGCTCATACCAGAATTACACATTTGAAGGACGTTATTTTTTTCCCCAAAGTTTTCATTATTATTATTTTTATTTTTATTTTTATATAACTTATATATATTTTTTTGTTTTGAATTATTAAAAATAAAGGTACGCTAAGGAAAAGTTTATTTTAATCTGAATAATAAAACACGGAAAAATATTTTTCAAACGCTATTTCAAAATTCAAATTTATTTATTTATAGAGCCATCAATTGTTGTAACAACATTATATGGAGATAGCTATTTCGATCATTAACTTCAAACAAGAGAAAAGAAAAGAACATCTCTTTCTTCCACAGAGAGATATAACAAAATTTTAGGTGATTCGCGAGTCTGGTCAACGAGATCATAAACAAAACATGTTCCAGTAGAAAAGTGCTTCAGCAATTTGTTAGAGGTACTTCAGACGTCGATACGAGAAGTTCACAAATTTTGTATCCACAAGAACTGTTGGCAAAATGGCTTGTGCAGAAATCGATCGTAACTTCATTCGATAAAGCCTTGACGAACTAAAATATTTTTGTGTTGTATGGCAGAGCATCTTTTATTTCCAATTCTCTTTCAACCGAAAAGATTGAGTTGTGAAATTAAAATCTTTGATCTCTACCGATAACATCGTTCTCAATACAAAACCGAACTTTTTTTTTTTTTAATTTAACCGTGAAGAATTCTTTTATAAATCGATACTTTTAAAAAATAAAAATTAATTTTTTATAGTTTAAATCTTATTGATTATATTTTAACTGGAAAACTTTCTTTCTATTATACATTAATCATAGTATAATTCTTTAAACGGAGTTAGATAATAACGAAACCAACTCAAAATTATCACGTAATTTTTATAAATATTTTTTATTTATTAAAAATAATTAAAAAACGAAAAAAGTTGTAGTATTATTATAAAATGCACGATTTAATTTTTTGAAAACTTTTATTTATATTGTTTTATACAATGTTTAAAAAGTGCAAAGAATTATGTAAAATTTTAAATTGCAATTAATAATAATTTTACAAAGAAATTTGAAGAAATATTTATTAAACAATTGTAAAATAAACATATTTAAGATTAAAAATATATGAAAATCTTCTGAAACTTTTATTCTAATCACTTGATTCATTTAATATTCAAATTTTAAAAATTACGTGACTTTTTATGTTGTTATACCATTTTGTACGCTTCCATACGTATGTGTTTATATCTTTAATTTTAATAAATTTTTAATAGCAATAAAAAAAGAGAAACATATTTCATATAAATTATAAAATTTATATCAACTTTATGCTTAATAAGTTACTTTATTTCTTTATCTTGATTGTGTCTTCCTGTTAGAAGACATTTGCTCTACATAGCTATTAATTAAAATAATTTATGAAGTAAAAAATACTTTAGCAAACAAATATGGTTTTTGCTGATTAATTTTAGAGCATTTTTGTGAAATCATCAAAAACTTTTGTAATATATTATATTGTACTTGTGAAAACAGATGAGAAAGCTTATACCTATAAATAAATCTACATGTACAGTACTTAACAGTAATCATTAGCATTTAAACTAACTTAATAGCTAAGATTAAATATTTATTTAGTTATTATATGTCTTTGATATAGTAAACATATAATTTTATAAGTTATTTAATGAGAAATATTGCACTTTATTCATTTAAAAAGTTTGCCTAAGTTTAATTTTAAAACATTATTTTTCTAACAATAAGATAATGTTAGAGCTTTACTTACGTACACAGATCGATTGCTTCCGGTAAATGCTGTTTCGATTATGCTAATGTATAAGAGATCGATGTGTTGTAATTGTAAATTAGCTTGGAATATTCCATCTAATCAGTATTTGGCCTGTCAAGATTGTTCTTGATGTAATAATGCCATTGATAATTTCATAAAAGGCAGTCGCTTATAATTTTGTAACGTCTAAGATTCGATAATAAAATCTTCATAATTTTGCATTTAGAAACTTGAAGATAACACGGAAAACAAAAATCTTTAATTATAATCTTGTCATTATTCTAATTATTTTAAGTCTTTTCTTATTGGATGATATAAGTGTCATTTTATTCATTTCTTTTCTATTGTAATTTTAGACAGTCGAGAAAGATAAGATTTGAATATGCGATAAGAATATTCCTATTATAGAAATTTTCTAAAGAAAGTTTGTCCATTGATGATAAGTTAATCTCTTGAATAAAGTTTAATATATTTTAAAATTATGCTTATTGTCGAAAAATGTATATAATATGCTAGTTTAATGATGAAAAGTATTATCACATAGATAATATAGTTTACAAGCATTTTAATCGATAGAAAAACAACTCATTTATGTAAACAATTAAAAATTTTATTACTATAGTAGTAAATATTAATAAGTTAATAAAAATAATGAACAATAAATTTCTATTAAATTCTATTAATTTAAATATATAAGTATATTTAAATTAATAGAAAACATTTTATCAGTTTACATTTGTAAGTATTTATCTACAGATTGGTTTGCAAGAGTTGTATTGATTCAGACAGATGAAAAAAAGGATAGATTTAATCCTGTTGCAACATTAGATTACGCATGAAAAGATTCATTAGATCATTGTTGATCTTCACACAAAATTTGAGCTAGTTCGGGCATGATATGGACATTATCAAAACTCCAAACCTAGCAGATTGTAACTTTATATTATGTTATATGTTACTGGCAATTGTTGACCTTCGCAAGATTTTATTATGATGGAACTACTTTTTTGAAATATGTTTTGTTTCACGACAAACGATATAAATTATTATAAACAAAAATTTACAATTTATATCACGCATTTTGCTTTTACTTATTTTGTGCACGAAAACACTAATAAAAAGACTGCATATAAAGTAACTTAAAAGTATTTTTATTTTACTTTTTTAAGTTTTTAATTATTTTATACGAAAGAAACTTTTTTCTTCGTTAGGCAAACTTCGTTTTTTATAGTTTAAAGTAAGCCTATCATAATTTACGTGATTATAAAATAATAACTAAATAAAGTATTATTAGTAATCCTATCGGTAAACAAGTTAATTTTCTATGCTAATTTAATTAAATTAAATTAGAACATTTTCCTCCCTAAAGAAATTTATTTTAGTTTTTACTTATAAAACTTTTTATATTTAAAAAAAAAATTCTAAATTATAATTTATTCATAATTTTAATAAGATAAAGAAAAAATGTTTTGTTAATTTTATACAAAACTTGTATACGTTATAAGGAAATTAAACAAACGACTAGATATTATCTAGACGTTTGTTATTTTTTAGATATAAAAGAAATAATAATTTGTTTGTATTTACCAGAATTGTTATTTAATCTCTAGCTGTAATAAGGCGAAAACTTTCATTCTTGTTTACATTCCTTTTAACAATTTTATTTAGTTTTTTTTTAACAAATGTTTAATAATCATTAAAATGATAATCTGAAAGACTGATTCACAATAATTATATATGTAAAATCAGAGAACATCTAGAAGAGTTTATTTTCGTTCATAATTATATATAAATACAAGAAATTATAATTACAAAAAATGTATCATAAAGATGGCATGGCCATTGACATAATCGTTTCTATACATCTAAACTATTTTTAAAAATTTATTCCACAAAATTCTACATTAATACAGTAATTCTAACATGGAAAAACGATTTTGTTACATTTGAGTAGAAAATATTTATGTAGAATATTTTACTAATTTAACAGAAACTCTAAAATTTTATTTTTCTCTTGTTACTTTCTCATGACTTACAGTTAGTATTAGAGTAGTAGTTTAAACTTATTCATTTAATTAATGTTGCTTTCATGTAGCTAATGTGAAATAAATAGTAAAAGCTTGTAATTTTTAAAACTGCAAGATAAAAGTGTTCTAAATTTTGAATTGAAATAATTAAAGTTATTTATGAGTATATAATTAATCAATGTTTAATTCCCTTTTCTCAAAGTTACATTACAGTGCGTATAATTATTTCAAATGAATTTATTATAAGCCATTTTGGCAAAACTTTTTTTTTTTTCTTCGAATGAGTACGAATAAGTTCTCATTATTTTAATGAAAAATAATTTCTTAATTAGAATATTATTCAAACGGTCTGATTTATTAATATTAATGGAAAAAGGCATGTTATGATAGTCCAAGTTTGTTAAGTAATGTTCCTATGTGAAAATTTTCCTAATTAAAATAAATTAATTCATTTTATTTAATTGAAATCATTATAATAGAAAGAAGAAAGTGAATTTTCCAATTACAACAAACTAATTGGTAAGATATATATTTTTTTCATAAATTATATACAGTGCTTTAATTAAATTAGGAGATGAAATTTTAAGGTTGTCTTGAAGATAAGTTTGTAGGACAGCGATAACATAAAGATTATTCAGATGAAATGAACTTTTGAATATAAATATATATGTTTAATTCACTTATGATTTTAGCAGATACATTTTCAGATTGAAGAATGGAATCAATATTATAAGTTAATAATTTACGAAATGATTATGTTCACCCATTAAACTTTATTGTTGTTAAGCTATGCTGCTCATTGAGTAAACAGTATTAATATATATCATTTACAATATCTAATTTTAAGCTAAAATGCCAGAAAGAAATATTGAAATTATTTACTTGAATTAATATAAATCTTCAACTGTTTTATTTAAATTTATTCTTTGGAAAATTTTTGGAATATAATATTATAGTAGTTGTCTAGCTATACATCATCATTATATTTCATTCCCAAATATTATGGACTACCATAAATTATCTCTCTTACATAAACTTGTTTTACTGATTATTGATGTTGCAGCAACTGCTGCGATATCAATTATCAGTAGTAACTGTTATAAACGTTTATATTTATCGATTCATCTTGTGAATTTTAATTAGGAAATTTTAAAAATTGGATACTGTTTCGGTTAATAATTTTAATTATTGTTATAGTTTCAATAAACGAAAATTAGTATGTCGAAATAATTTTTATAGGTCTAAATATAACAACTTAAAAATACTAATAAAAATATAGTAAAATATTAAAATATTTTCCATTCTTGATTAATAACTTAAAACAATTTTTATAAATAATATTTACGTTAAATCAGATATCGGAAACTTGAAATTTTGAGTTTGTGAATGTATTTGATAGTTATAAAAATAGTCTGTTGCTCTAAAGAAAGCGATGAAGATTTTGATAATCATTCATACTAAGGAAAATCGTCCTAATTTCACTAATTTATTTATTTAAGGAATTGTTAATAAGATGGAATATTATTATAATTCATTAAAAGAATGATTTAATTAAAATGATATAAAATAGTTGTGTTGCCCAATTATCTGCAATTAGGAATGAACTCAAATTGTCATTCTTTTATATATTGTAGCTTTATAAATTTAATTTGTAAATTTATAAAGCTAAAATATTAAATATACGAATATTGAATAATGAGCTTTATAAATTCGTAAAACTTATTATTCAATATTCGTGAAGAATAGTATATTTCAAAATTAATTTTCAAATTTAGTTGGATATCTGGATGAAGTCAATAGAAAAACTTGATATTCTTTTGATGGTTTTGGTTATTTTTTTAATATAAATTATAACTTTGGCATTAATTTTATAATAAATAGATTAATAAATATTATCGCTGTATATAAAAAGATGCCGAATAATAATAAAAAATTTATTAGAGAATTTAAAATCTCAATGATTCTGATAACAGGTATTAAAATATCTGTCATCATTGAGATTTTAATATTGATAACAGGTATTATTGAAATTTTAATACTGTATAATTATTTAAAGGTAGATAATTTTTTTGTCATTTTCTTATAGTTTCATGTAAAAATGAATATTTAAGATAGGTTATTTAAATATTTTATTGCCAGATTTGTTAGTGGAGCATGAAATGGAGTACTGATTAGAAATATATTATGGAATACATTGAAAAATAAGGATCAAAGGGTTGGATTCGGATCCCCTGAAAAAAGATAACCTGGTCCAGGATTTGAAAGGATGATAGCTTTATAGAAGGCTATGAAAGAACGATAGAGATAGCAAGAAAAAGCGATAGGTTCCATCTTAAGGATTTGGGATCCTTCAGGTGGAAACAATTTGAAGCTATCGCTTTTCTACGCGGCGATTAATACTTGAAATCATATTATACTATTTCTACTACCTGATTTATACAGAAATCACTGATATGTGAAAAATATCAATATTCAAATGTAATTAATTATTTTATAAATAGGAGATTGTTTTTAAAATAAGATATCAATCAATATTTGATGTCATATAAAGTAGATGAAGGGGGAATTGACTATAGTTTTATCATTTAACTCATAATGTTGATTTAATAGAGATTAAGAGACACGATAATGAATTTAATCCAAGCGGTATACTCACTAACTTGTCTCTTAATAAATGAATGATTATGGTCAAAATTCAACTTGCTGTAAGTTTCGTTCTTGGTTAAACATTATTAACCTGACATTTATATTCGAGAGAAGTAGTTAATTGGATGCAAAATGCAAAATTGGCAAATCCAATTAATAAAAGAACTAGAGTAACTTGAAAATATAAAAAGTTGGCTAAAAAGCATCGTTTCTCTTCTTATTCTCCTTCCTTCTCCAACACAGATGCTTGTAACCATTATGTATCAAATCTTTCAATCTGTTTTGATAAAATTTTATATAGAATATCATCAAATATTATATTCCGTAAAGTTTCTGTAAATTACAACATAATCAAACCAAAATAAAGAATATATTTTTTAATGAAACTGTTTCTTCTAGTAAAATAAATGATATTAACTACAAAATATCAGATACGAAAAATAAACTTTATTAAGGACATAGGATACTGCAAAATTTAGAAGCAGCTACTTGACTGAAGATTTAAGATCAAAATAAATTAATAATCTCAATACAATAGCCGTTTTTTAAATTGTATCAAAAATATTTTGTTAGTACAGTTCTTGGATTATCTATACATTAAATATTTTTAATTTTGTATTAATTATAGATTTGTATATGTTAAATGATCTCTATAAACTAACAGTCTATATAGAATGTATCAAGAAAATTTGTATTTGTAGTTTAAATATACGCTAAAACATATAGAGCTTGAAAATAATTCGCTCTGATTGCAAGGATTACGAAGCAGAAATAATGCTTATTCTCATTTGAAATATTTTAATTTAATTATAACAGTGAAAGATGTCAAAATAAATAGTAATTTTCGTGGTTTAGATAAGTGATCACAACGCAAATTTTAAAAAGGAATGGAATCTTTTACTTTTTCGCATGAATACTGATCGAAGAAATTATTATTTAAATAGTTTTCAGAATGTTTAATAGGGAAACATGCCAAGAACCACTCATTTATTTACACTATCTCCGTGAATAAAATTTATTTCTTTTGCACAATTTGTCATTCTGATAATATATTGAAAGTCGAAAGAATTGTTGCTTTAATGTAACGATCTGAATAAAGTTAAGTACAGATAACTAGGAATATGCAATGTTTCTTAAAAATTTAACTGAATCATAATGTTTGTCAACTATATACCTACAGTTAAGACATTCACTTATATTCAATATATTTTAAAATTATAATAAATAATTAAAAATGCATTTTTAGGAAAAATTAAACAATCAATATGTACAGAATAAAAAAATACTGTATAATATTATTATCAAACAATTTTAACATAAGTTTACATAAAATATTTATAAAAACTGATATTAATATGTATATTTATATTGTGTAAAGCGTATTTTTCAGCCAAATCATAAGAGAATTCAATTACTTTTCTTTATTAAATGCATCTTTAAATTTTCATCTTATTAGTAGAATTATCAAATTATAAGTATAGAATTTAATGAATATTCAAATAATTTTTCAAACTTTAAACTGTATAATAATAATAATAATAATAATAATTTAAATCTTGAAAAATTTCTGTTTCATAAAGTTACTTTTTTCAGAAAAATATGCTGATGCTTCTTGACAGAAGATTCTTTTATATTATATAATACGTTATACATATAAAAATATTAAATTGTATATCGATTACTGTTATTTATTATAGATAACACTATCTGTGTACATATGGAACACTATCTGTATACATATGGACTATCTGTGTATATGGATAACACTATCTGTGTACAATTTATTGCATTATGTCATGTTTTTTTTCTATGGATGATTTTTTCCACATCTTTTTGTTATTCTCTACCGTAGCTAAAACAGAAATATGTGCAAAACTATTATTCTATTAATGTTCTATATTTTATTTCATATTTTTTTCGATGCTGTGAAACAAATCATTTTATCCATTTGCTCTTGATTTAGAACATTCTGTTCGCAGTCTTCCTTCCGCTAATATATATAGGCCTATATATATAAACTGATTTTGATATATAATACCTTTGATTTTTCTATAAGATTGTAAAAAGCGAAAGTGAAATTGTAATATATGCATTTTAGCATTAAAATTTTCGCATAACTGTTAATAATTAATTATGATACTGCATTAACCGTGTGAAAAAAGTTATCTATAACTCTGATCAAATATATAAGTCCGTTTGCTTTATTTTTTTATATTACATTAGATTAAACAAATCAAAATTTTACACGTTATAAAAACCATATATATATATATAGGTTTCCCTCCTATAGCATGGCTTCCTACAACACGGTTTCGCTCTAACACGATTTGAAAATTGCGGAAATCCTGATACTTCACGCTACTTCTACAACACAGTTTTTACTCTCCTACAACAAAAAACATTTTGATTAATTTTTGCAAATCCACACTATGGACACACAATACACATATAAAATGCAATCATTGCATTTTATATGCGTATTGAAATTAGTCATAAATGCAATTTCTCTAGTTTGCCATGAGAAGGACGATATATAATCTATTTTCGATTTCGATTTGAAATTGAATTAATTGGCGACCTTTGAGTATTTTGTGTTCCAAACATTCAATTCTTGGATAAAATATAAATTTTTATTCTTCAATAGAGATATATGAAAGAAAAGAAAAACTTTTTCATTCATAAACTTTTTTGGGTATATGTTAAGGAATGATTTTATTTTCTAGAGGGTTGTATTGAGTTAGATTACAGATTTTGTAAAGAAAGCAGAAGATATATAAACTTTAAATACATAAAAAAGTTCAGAAAATGAAGTTGATATTGTTAAAGAAGGAAAAGTTCTCGTTTTAACGAAATAGAAGTAAGGAAGATATAATTATTAAATGAATGTTATATAATCCGTATACTTTTTTCTTTCTATTTGCTTTAATGCATTATTTTTTTAAAGTCTTATGTATATATTTTTCTTTCTTTATGTTTCGTGTAATTAATATTCTTATTAAAAATTAAGTTTGTTATGTGGAATTAAAGAAAGTTATTTGTTTTTAATTGATTTTGGAACGTAATTCTCCTTTTTATATTGGTTCCGGGTCTCATATAACACGGTTTCACACAACACGGCGATTTTCAGGAACCTATCTACCATGTTATAGGAAGGATAGCTGTACCTGTATTATATACGGTTATATACAATATATACTATATATTGTTTAAAACCGTATATACAGTAACTGAGAGTATTATGGGAATACCATTTGGTTTTTATAATTTATAAAATTTCTAAAAAAGCTTATATGATTTCTCATGTGTTATTATTTCCTACGGGCATTCCCATATAACATAATTAAACATGGTTGCCATAGTTTATATATCTATCATGTAATTTAAAAAATTATTTAAAGGTGCAAAATTCCATACTGCCCGAAAGGTGTAGTTTAAATGAAATAGTATTCCATTTCTCAAATAATTAGCAAAACAGTATTTTCTTCCAAGTAATTTCCAAGAATATTAAATAAATATGTTCTTATAACATTGTTTTATTCAATATTTGTGTCGTTTTCTTCGAGGTGGTGAAGGTTTTCGCTTAGGCATAGTGATAGCCTACTAGAAAAAATAAAAAAGCCTTAGACACTAGTTTAATTTAGAAAGTAGGCTGATCATATGTCTATTTAAATTTTAATGGCTCAAATGTTAACTTAAATTATAGTAGTAGGACTGAACATGACAATATAGAATAGTATTCTATATACTATTCTATATACAATATAGAATAGTATTCTATATTGTCAACGCCCCCATACGATAATATTTGAACCAAGCCTACTCCAATAGATGCCAAATCTCTCAAAATATAAAGAGATATTATGAAAGGTGCTTCCTAAATACTCTTAAGAAACTCAGAAAACAATTATCATCTTATCTGTAGTCTTTGCAGATCCGATAATTTCAGATGGCACAAAAATTTCTGTATTTGTTGAAAACATGTTCTCTATTTTAAACCGTCATGCTTTCCACCGAGGAAATCTAAACTCAGGCCAAAATATGTTGCCAATTAAAGTAAAAATTCTGCATTTTTCCCACAGTTTCAAAACAGTCCCTCCTCTATGAGAAACCATACTATTCCATATAACTTTCCGATTCCATAATACCTCCAGTTACTCACTGTATTAGAATATATAACAGTTGACATCAATTTTTAAAAATATCAATAATTAATTTTAAATTGTTAATTTTATTAACTACAAACAAAGTAATGCCTTAAGTCATGCAACGTTTAAAATTATAAAGACAATAGAAATGATTGAAATTGAATATTTAAATTAATTACTATCATCAATTCATTATTGGTTTACCTTTTACTTTTAAAATATCGATAAATACATTTCTACATTAATGATAAATCTGTTATTTCAATTTATATTTACTAATCGACAGAATAACGAAGTTTTAATTAAAATTTTAAGTTTTACGATATATAATTTATTTAATTCTTAAATCGACTGAAATGTAACGAATTAAGTAATTTTAATATAAATTAACAAAACAGATTATATTTAACCGATATTACTTTCAAATCGATTTCGATTAAATATTCAATGATCTATAATCGTAACGATAACATAGATTTAAATATATTTAAGACCGTTTATAAAAAATAAAAAAATTTAGTCTTATATGATTTTCAGTAATTTTAAAATAAATTTTACGTTTAGTATGAAAAATTTATCATTAAAATTGTTTATCGAATATATAATCTTTAGAGAATAAAAGTTCAAAATATTTAAAATTTCTGTTTTTATATTTAACAAGAAATTAAAATAAATATAATAGTGAAAAGTGTTTTTGAAAATATTTCAAATTTTATTCGCTAATAAAAATATTTTCTCTTTTATCTAAAGAATAAATTTTATAACACTCAAAATGAAGATCTATTAAAAGTTATTGGGAGAATTATTGAATCAAACATTTTAAATGTTACTTTATCGACCTCATCTTAAATATAACTAAGATAGAATGAATTATATTATCGATTTAAATTTTGTTTAGCATTCTTATTAAATAAATTTGGCCAAGTGAAAGCGACTCCAAGATAAGTATATTGATTGACTCATTCAATTCAATCAGCACCATTTTTCATTCTATAAATATACATTTATATTAACAGTTATTATTTTTACTAAATCTTCAATCATACTGTTTCTCAAAAATTATCTCTTAGTATTTATTCTAAGATATCTTATGCCAATTTGTAACGATTTCTGTATTTTACAATATATTTATGTTTAAGATTGTAAATGAATGATGATATAAAATACAGTATATTATCTCATTTAGATATACAGTATATCCAATATACAATATATACAATATATATATAAAATATTATTTTATTATAAATTTTAAATTTATTTATTATGGTAACTTAATTAATCAAAATTGTTATTAAAAATTGATTATTAATTACTTTTTTTTAATAATATATCACTTCTATATATTGAAGTAAATAATTTTTGATAGCACTAAAATAAAAATAGTTTTATAAACAAGTTAATATATGCTAATTTTTCGTAATTTTTAAGTAGTAAAAAATTAAATTAAAAAAATTATTGAAGTTTGAAGTAACTTATAAAACACTGTATAAAAATGGTATCGAAAGAAGTCCGAAGATTTATTTGTTTGGCATATAACGAAATAATTTTGTTTAATTATTCGTATTTTGTAACCAGGTCTGGTATTGTTTTATAATTTTCATCAACTAGATTCGGAGATCGATTCACCGAATGTCTCAGCTTTTATTCGAATACCGATTTTCCGTTGTGGAATCTGATAATCTGTGATAAACTACAGGCTATCTTTGACTCTATAATAGATTATTAACAAGTCTCTCATTATTTAGTAAACAAATTCAATATTAATATTTTCTTTATCTATTGATACATAGTATACGAGAATGATGAGTTACTGATTATGGGATGATGAGTTATTGATACGTAATTTATGAGAATGATGAGTTAAACTTTGATGATAAAATCTCTCATGACTGAAAAATTGTTTTGTTAATTAATGTATAATTTCAGAATGAAAGTTCGCTACCGATTAATTATTTTACCCATTTGGCATTCTTCTGTTATTCCCGATAAATTACTAATTAAGTAAAATTTTAGTTGAACTTAAAACAGAAAATATTAATTTCTCTTTAATTCATTATTTGAATACAAGTTTTGTTATAGTTATAGTACTATGATTAAATTGTGTGAAGTTTTATCACATTAATACTTGGTAAAGTAAAATTAATAATTTCATTTTAACTCTCATAATGAGTGCGCTTTTAAACTTATTAAAATTTTCTTTATATGTTAATTTTAAACATAGAATAATCTCATTGATTAATTTAAATTTATTTATTCCATATTATCATTTGTTTTGTTTGCAATTCAGTTAAAATTGCGTTGTGGATTATATTATAAGAGAAAATATCAAAATAACGAAATGAAAAATGGATACTGAGAGTTGTTGGGAAGTTTTAATGAAATTTTATGTATATTTTTAATATTTTATCGAGGATTTTATCACCAGTAAGAAATTTATAACAAACTTTGATTGCTTCCTTTAGAATAAATGTATCCAACTTATTCATTGAGAATTACTTCATACATCTTTTTTTTTATTTATGTATGAGAAAAGTAAGCAGTTTATTTTTGAATTTCTTCTCATCTTTTGACACCAAGAAACCCTTAAAAGAAGAAATGTGTTTTATAGATTGCCAGGGGAGAGCATAAAAACACTAAATATTAATCTGAATTCTTAGCTGAAACAATTAGAGCAGGTACTAATAAATAAAACTACCATTTAGGAAACATATTTGAACATATTATACTGATTGTGAATTTCTACAAAAATTTTCTATAAAACTTGATGCTGCACTCCGAATGCTTAAAACTAACAATACAGTTGCAGGAGTTTGCATAAGGTCTCAACTAATATATTCTTCTTCTTTCATGCTCTTAACGAAGGAAATTTTTAAACAAGACATAAGCTATAAATTTAAATAGTCAAGAGTATTTCACATACTACATTGAACTACTGACTTTTTTAATTACTTACAGTTTTGTATTTTATAAATAATAATGCAAAAAAAAAATCGACCGTCAAAAAATTTAACATTTTTCAATCATGAATTATCTTTAAATTTAAAAAATATGATTCTCATAATGATAATTCGAATTAACATATTTAAATTGCGTTATCCGAAGGTGAAAAGTAGTCATTTAGATTGTTTCATTTATTGGCTTTGACAATTAATTTTATGCTGAATGCAATTGTTATCTTTGATACTTAATTATTCTTTTTTAATTGTAAACTATGTATAGAAATGAACTAATTTAAATAGAATGAAAATATAAATGAAAGACAAAAATGCAAAACGATTGATAGAAATAATTTATTTTTATGCTTAATAATAAAAAAAAGAAATCGAAAAATCAAATTATAAGAGAAACAGATAAGAAAAATTGAAAATTAGTCATTTCTAGTAAAATGATGGATTTTTTTTTTTTTTTTGGTTTGTTTCAATTATTTTTATTAATTTTTAGATAAATCGTGAATAAAAAAAATAATGTAATTATTATTAATATTAAAAATAATTAAAGCTAATTATCAATACAGAACTTCAGATAAAAGATTTACTTTAAAAAATTAAATATCAGAGCTAATTTATTTAAGTAGAACATTAATTTCTAAATTCTCAAGCTTTCTGAGGTGTCAATATTAAGCATTAAATAAATGATGCGATCTTTAATTAATGATAATATTTTGTTAGAAGTTTATTCCTTAAAATAATGATAGATTAATTTATAATATAAATAGTTCCGCAGAAAATTTATCAACGAAAATTTTAAATATAAAATGTTGATAATATGATAAAAGTATTAAAAGACTTAAATGATACAGTTAAAAGACACTTTTACATTTAAAATATATTATTAATGAATTTATTTCTATACTATTTTTTACAAATATAAAAAAATTAAACATTAAAATTAAATGCTAACACTGTTTAGTTTCTTTCAAAATTAAATTTAGAAAAAGAAAAAAAGCAAGAGAAAGAACGTTTATTTAAAGATTTTCAGATATTACAAATTCTCTAAGAATAGAGTGACCGAAATTAAAAAATCTTATTTAATTGAATTTAGAGAGTCAGTCAGAATGTTGCTGAAAAATTGATAGTAAATTTAGAAGTTTACGTAGTTTTTACTTAATTACAGTTAATGTTTTTGTAGTTGACTATATTTCTTTTAAATAGTTCAATTTGATCAGATAAATTTAAAAAAAAAGGAAAGATTATGTTAAACGGAACATTTCAAGTTATATTGATGACTAGAGAATTTGAGAATTTTAAATAAATTCTCATTTAATGAGCTTCCGTTCACTAAAGTGAAAGAGAATATACATTTTGACTATAAATTTATTACGTTCAAAGCTTATAAAGTTTTCGTATTTGATAAATTAATAATGATAAAAGTCAGAGTTAAAATCAAATAGAAACAATTGAAAATATGAACAATTATTAACCTAAAGAAGGATATTACAAAATGGCCAAGTTTATCTTGCAAATAACGAGGTTTTTCTGAATTTGCATGAAAAATCTATCGATGAACTAAAATAATTAATTTTCCGATTGCATTTAAAAAGTATCATTGAATTATTTTGTGGATTTTTATGTAAACAATATTAATATATTTCGAACTAATCTTTGGTACAATAAGCAGAATTTAATAAGTTATTGTGAGTACTACAGAAATTATTTATATTAACTCATGAAAGATTTATAGAGTTATTAGTGTATGTGCATGTTTTATATTAATTTTATTAGTCTCATAATCATTTTCCAAAATAAGTAGGATTCTATATGTTAAGTACTATTTATACTTCAATTATAAGTTTATACTGTACATTGTATTTCAATTTTATCACATTTTATTTTTTCCAATATTTACTAATAAAAACATATTCTGATTTTTTTTTTTTTGAGAAATGGCATTATGTCGATAATCCAGTCCATAGTCTACTCATTGATCTAAGTTCGTCTTCAGGGATTTGTTTTACATGGAGACCAACAATAAATCTACAAATATTTTGCATTTTTAGAACAATTTTCTATTTTGTTGTTCGTTAGCTATATATGTTTCCTCTACTTTCCGAAAGAAAGTAAGGATTATAAGATCATCGACTATTTATTTATTGTGTATCTCATTAACACGTTTTTGAATTAATTGGTAAATTTTCATGAAATTTAGTTACCTCGACGAAAAATCATCTAATCTGTAGCGTCAACCATTTAAAAATGGCGGACATTCAAATTTCTGAGATAATTTCTTAATATATTTTGAATTAATCTTTAGGTTTTTATAAAATTTAACAAAGTCAAATAGTTGAAGATCTTCTCGATAACACATCAGCTAACTCTTTATTTTTAACTATTTAAAAATGGCGAACGTTTAAATTTCGAAGGATTCTCTATAATAACTTTTGAAACTACTTGATTAATTTTTAAAATATTCAATAAAGAAACAGGCTATCAAAACTGATTTTGAAAAAATTTATTAATTTTATAATTTCATCATTTTACAAATGAGGACTTTCAAATTTTTAAGGTTTCCTTGAATTATTTAATAGATTTTTCATGGTACTCGGCATAAAGACTATGTTATTGAAAATGATTTCGATGTCATATATATTAATTCACTAAACCAAACTAGAGATGATTCAGAAACTAGATGATGAATTTTTTCAGGGCTGCTTATTAATTTTTGCATATTCACAATAAGGAATATTGATAAATTTATAATTACTGAAGGATTAAATTTTGCTACAGTTAAGAAAACAAATATTTTAATAAACAGTACAATTTTATCGTATATTTTATCTACAGTATTTTTATAAAATATCTAAAATTAATATACGATATTTCAAATAATTCGAGAAACTATTTTCAAGTTGTTTATTTTCGTGAATAATAATTAAATCGGTATCAATACAGTTTGCTGCATATTATCATCTAGGAAAATTTATGACAGAGTGTATGCATACATATATGTGTAATTTATGATGATGTGTTAATATATATACTATATCATAAATATAACATTAATCCGGTACAAATCATGTTAAAATTAAACTTAATATTTATGTTTAATATTATATCTCTAGTATAAATCAAAGCATTTCTTGTGACAAAGTAAATTCCAACAAATTAATGACAGATTAACAGTTTTTGATTAGAAATATACGAAATAATAATAATATTTGAAGAAATTTTACATAACTTCGAGAAAATTCCAGATTTAATCTTATCAATCAATTCAATATTTTATGAATATTCATTAAAATTTTTGTAAAAAAAAAAAAAGAATAAATTAATCCAATAAAAATTAAATTAGTTAAATTCTACACTTTTTATATTTCAGTTTAGTTAAAATAAATAATGTTAGATAAAAAGTTAATTAAATACGTTGACATAATCATAAATTTGAAATAGAATTTTGAAAAATTCGTTTAATTTATCTGATATTAATATCTGAACGGGAGAATAATCCTGGTTTAATAAATATAAAAATAAGTAATATTCTGAATCTCCATAAAAAACATCCTTAAATTAAATAATTAATTAATGTTTTTCTATAAATCGAAACAAACATATTTTTTTAATAGAAAAGGAATTACAAATTCTGTTCGAAATCAAGTTTCCTTAACTCGCTTAAATTTTCATTACTTTTTATTAAGGGAATAAATTAATATTTTTTGTTTTATTAGTCTGATCACCGATTTAGACTTTTTTTTTCTTTGAATACATTCTAAATTGTTTCAAAAAAATATTGTAGAACCCCGTTTATACGTTTCTCTCACTTGTAGGGCCTACGTTATGTTTTCTACACTCTTTCGATTTTGCATGTAAAATCGTCCCACTCGCACGTTTTCCATCTATATGTTTTCGCATTTGTAGGCTATTATTTTTATTCCCTCTGAGTCGTTTGGTCGCAGTTATACATAATATCCAAGAAATCATTGCGAAACTTTTTCGACAATGGAACAATTTATTATAGTGTACACTTCGTTATCTTACGAAATAGAAAGTAGAATGAATTCACGAGTCGAGTCTTTCTACCGACTTTATGTAACGTTATGTTACATTGGAAGTAACACAACGTTACGTAAGATCAAAAAACATTAGTGATGACATGATATGTATAGTAGTTACGTATGAAAGCTTGATCTATGATTGTAGTATTGCATCCAAAAAGCAAACTACAATTGATTCTTTCTTTACGCAAAAACAACTGTATTTGCCCATCATCCTTAAACTTCTTAATTTTAAGTTTTAATGTATGGAAAAAATATATGTAATACAGTTTTAAGTTTTTTTTTTAATTTTAAGTTTTAATGTATTTTTCAACATTTAAAGTTAAAATAAAAAATTTCATTTTAACGTTAATCTCACTTGTATACATAATTTTTATCAACCCCCTTCAAAAACGTATAAACGCAGTTCTACTGTAAATGATATCTCAAAATTGTTTCTTCTAATGCTTATTGTAGGCATTTAAACTGATATTTTTATTGTGTTTACTGTAATTATCCTAATAAACAACGCTTCATTTATATAGCGCATAAAATTTTTTAAAAAATAAATAAACGGCGCTTTCTAGTAAACTCCTGATCTTTTTAGAGAAGCTTTTATGCGTGATTAAACCTTTAATTAGGTGTATATAATTGATCTGCACTTTTCATTATTTAATAACAATTATCGTGATTAAATCCATAATTATGCGTTTTTGTAGAAATAATAATGAAATTTCCGCAAAATTAAGACATTTTTATTGTGAAAGTTCAATAAAAAAAATCCACAGTAATCATATTTTAAAAAATAAAAATATTATTAAGCGCTCTTCTATAAAGGAAAATTTGGAGTAGTAAATTAGTAAATTTGTGAAAAAATAAATAGCCAGTGCATTGTTTTATTAGAATAATTTTTAGTATATTTTTTATAAAGGTTATCTGTGTTGAAAATTCTTTAATTTCATCTAAAGAAAAAATTTTACTTTATAGACTTACATAACTTGTAATCCAAAACTTCAATGGTATCTTTAGAACCGAAATAATAAAATTGTCTGCAACTCGATCTTTTTTTTTTTTTTTTTTTTTTATATATATATATATATCTAAAATTTTTATTCTTATATAATTTTTATAAAAAAAATAAAAGCAGATAATTCACCAAGTTAATGGAAAAATACCAACAAAAAATATATATAACAATTTTTAATTAATTCTAACTTATATGATAAAATTATTATTTGTTATAAAAATAAAATTATCTGATTTTTAAAATAATTACAGTTTAAGAAAAACAAATTCATATCGAAGAAAATAATTATATATTTTTTATTTTTTCAAGTTTAACTATCGATGATTCTTTCCAAGAGAAATTTTTCACTTTTTATTTCTTTCAAACATAAATGGACAACAAGCGAAAGTTGTTGAATTATTGATTAGGCTCTGCGATTTATAGAAGTTCCCAATAGAAAACTGGATAAATAAACCGGAATAGATACTGATTATATTATTCAAAAAATAAAGTCATTTCAAAAAATATTGTCATCCCCAATGTAGAAAAATTTTTCCAAGTATTCGAAAAATTATTGTATAAAACACAATTTTCAAAAACATAAGTTACTACTATCACAGAATTCAAAGACGACGACAATTTACGGAACAGTCAGTAACCTTAGAAAATACTGAAAAAAAAAAATGGCTAGGCAAATCCGTTAACACTCACCAATCAAGAAATACGCATGCTCCGTTCTCTTGGCCATCACATGTCCGGAATTCCTCAAGGCACAGGTGATAACGGAAACATTTTCTCGCATGTTCTGGAAAGTTCCAATCGTTACGCTATCTTCTATTACGTCTATTTGCTTTTATATACAGTATTTTAAGCCAAGTTTACTCTTTTTTCGAATTGGAAAGAGCTTTTATTGCAACAAATATCGATTTCTTTGTAATATTTCTATAGTTTGTATTATATATTCTTTTTGTTTCCCAATTAATAAATTTTTTTTATATAGTTTATTAATTTAGCTTGTTATAGGTTCACCTTTATTTTCCTCTTATAATTATGTTTTTAGTTTTTTCTGGTTTATTTTATTTATTTTTTCTCTCCAATGTAAATTATTGTACCCCCTAATCTACAGGGAATTCTCCCTAATTGTTTAATAAACATTATTATTATTATTATTAATTCGATTATCTATATAAACAACTTATTTTTCTCTTAATATAAAGAAGTTTAATCTCATTTTATATCTGTCTCGGTATTAAAGGAACGAATAATAATAAATCGCTCAAGATTCGCCACCAAAAAAGTTAAAATATTTAATTTCTGAAAAATAATTTCGTTTTTACATCAAACTAAATTTAAAAAAAATTGTTCATTGTTTTTTTTTTATTTTTGAAAATTAAAATTTTAGATATTTTACGAAAAAAAAAATTAAAAAATTTGCATTAAAATCATGCCTGATAATTTCTTTTATCATTATTATTAGTTCTAAACATTAGTTAAATTATTATTTTATTCTCGAACTAAATCTGATATTTTTATAATGTTAAGTTTGAATAAAATGTGAATAAAATGATAGATTATCGAATCATGAATATATTTTTATAACTTCATTGAAGAATATATATATTTTTTGTTTCCATATTTGATTTTTTTTTCTGAAAAAACTATCGAACTCTAGCCCTTTAATAATTTTAGCTGAAAGTTTCCAGCTTGTATGATTTCTAACAGAATATTACGCTACGATATCTGAATATTAAACAGCAATTTATCTTACTGAGATTATTTTTATGAAGATAGTGTATTCCATCGTGAATAGGTAAGCGGAATTCAGAAAATAAACGAATGATGTCTTACAATTTAGTTATCTATCATTTTATCCAAATTTTTCGGTTAAACTATCTGAATTCAATGTAGATTCAGAATATTTTTCTCTCTTCAATATATCATAATAAGTTATGATATAAATTTAAATGTTGGTATGTTATTTCAAGAACTATTTTCTACATTTGTAAACATATAATGCGCTATATATTTAAATATAATAAAAGTTCGAGAAATTTTAAAATTTCTAGATGTTATTTCTGACGAAATATTGTTAAATGTTTCTTGTATTTTTAGCATTAATGCTGACAATTTTCGGCAAAGTTATTACTGACAATTTTTAATCTTAATTGCGTTACGCGACACAAAATAAATTGTAAACAGCTGCGATATAAAATTTAAATTTTTATTTTAATTTTTATAAATTTTTCGAGAATTACAACCGTTTTAAATCATCAAAACTTCAGAATTCGAGAAAGCGAAAGACAAAATTTAGAATTTTGTATGCATTTTTCGACATGTTTTAACACAATTTCTTCGCATTAATTAATAAAAATAATTTATAAATTCATTGAAGGAAAATTAGCAAAAAAATTAGTTAAAATAAATCGAGAAGTGTGAGTAAAATTTTTTATTCGGCAAGAAAATAAGATTCTTTATTGTATTTATTTTGATTGACGATTTAAAAAATAAAAATAAAAAACGAGAAAGTGGATGAAAATTTTTCTTTTAAATCATTATAAATTGATCGCAGATAATAATGTAAATTTTAAATTTCTTTACGAAAATTTATATTTAATAAATCAGAACTGCAATTCTTATAATCGGATTTAAATTTTGACATATTTTTCTAATAAAAAGATATAGCTAATATTAAAAAAAAAAAAAATTTAGGTATATCTTTCTTATTAGCTATATCTTTCATGCAAAAATTTAGATATAAATTAAGCAAATTATTTTAATACTTATTAAAATATGCAAAAATTAATTGAAACAATAAATTTTATTCTTCACATTAAGGGAAAAAAATTACAAAAGATATATTAATCTAATAAATTTCATCAAAATTAATCTGAAGTTATCCTTTTTTTTTTTTTAATACATATAACTTATATCTATATATTTTATTAGTCGATTATTTTTAGTGAAATTATACTTTTTCCGCTATCTTAACTGAATCTGATAAAATAAATATTATAATCGATATTTAAATTACATTTATAAATATTTTTCGAAGTCAAAAATTCAATTTTAGAAATTTTATGCGTGTTTATTCTTTATAAATTAGAATTCGTTGTAAGATAAGTTACCCTGTCTGTTATATTACTATAACATGACTTAGTCCCTCAATTTAATAAAAATCTGATTCTATCTATCATCTGCATGCTTATCTGAACAAGTAAGTGAAGCAAGAGAAATATATTAAAATTATTTCTGATAGTTCACTTTTGTTTTATTTCAATGCGCTCTTTCATTAATTAAACATATTCATTGCATTTTGAAAACATTATATAAAAGAAAAATAACAAAAAAATGTTGTTTTTTTTTACCTTGTTTCCATTATTATATATAGTAGGACAGTTATTAGTAGAACCGTTATGTAAAGTTTTCATTCCAAACTTTATAAAATGATGAATTATATATTTATAACCTGTTTTAAACGCTGTGTGAATTATCATCTCACCAATTTATTAATCTTTCTACTGGATTACATTCTATAATTAATCGTCCAGATCTTTGTTAATCTATATTTATGTATTTTTATCATGTTTCTTGCCCAATATTGTACTCCCTTTCTTCTACAGGGACTTCCCTTAATGGTTTAATAAAATTATTATTATTATTATTATTATTATTATAAATAAACAAACATTTTTCTTTAAAGTAAGTAAATAAAGAACAATTTTATTATTGTAATAATAATAAAATATCCGTTTAAAAGCTTTTGTTTATACTAAAATTGAAACTTTAAAAGAAAAAAAAGTTATCATCATGAAATTTTTGGTTGATATGCTATTAATTACGGATTGTATCAGTGTTATATCGTTATAAAATTTAGTAATGATAATTTATACATTATTAATATCTTATTAATTATAAAAACAGGCTTGTTAATGTTTTAAATTCATACTTAAGGCATTAGTATCAACAGAAAATATAATTTTATTAACTATCTTGTACATTCAATCGTTTTTGTTAATAAATTAGAATATAATTCCACTGCATCTTTTCTTTTTATAATGTTTTATAATAAAATAAAAATAAAAATATTGAGCCACGAATTTATCTAGTTAATTATTAAATGCTACATCGAACAACGAAAGAATTTTTATCCCGAAACGTATTAAAAACTCGAAGAATAGTAATGTTAATTGTTAAATTAGATATGCAAACACAACGAAAAATATTCGGCGATCTTTAAAAACTGTTTAGTTTGTCGATTTTTTTCTCCCTTACATATTGATTTATAAATCAATAAACGTTATAGAAAGATTGTATTGCATTGTGACAGCCTAATTACAGTTTATATTAAATATTAATCGATTATGATTTTAACATTGATTAAAATTCTTTAATATTACTTGAAAAGAATAAATTTAGACCGTAGAAATGAAATTCTAGAAGGAATTCTTTGTAGAAAATAATGTAATCCGATGGACTGTGAAAAACTGATAAAATAAAAACAAATTAAATTGAATTTTTCGACGTAGAGAATTCTAAGAGATATGATATTGTTTCAAATAATACAAGTAAAGGAATTTTCATTTTCTGTAATCCATTTTCAAAACGACAAGAACGATAATAATATTGAAACAATAGACATATTGCAGAAACTGTGAATAAATCTTTAAACTACATTTTGTCTCCTGACCATCGTTTGAATAAAAAATAAATAAAAAGAATTCGACATTTCACGATTAATTCGGATTCTATAATCGACTTTTCTTTCAGTTTTTGATTTAAATTATCATAATTTTCAATAATTTAAAAAAATATATATAAATTCCAGTAGAATATTCTCTAAAGATATTGATAAGTAATATCATATTTCATTTTTTTTATCATTTCAAATGAGTATAAAATCATTCATGTGCAACGTATAGTTTTAAAGATACGACTTTTTAACCTTCTTACAAAAGGTTAACAGGAACAATCCTGTAAAATTTAAATTCTTTTTGATATTTGGTTACTGAGATATTATATGATAGTTAATAGATAAAAAGAATTATGATTTTTTTAAATAAAAATGAATTAAAAATATTCTAAATTATTGAGTATGGTTAGTTGAAATAATATAATGTTATATATGTATACTAAGCGAATGAATGTCATTACTGTACTTTAGAAAGTGAAGATATGAAAGTCGTTTCAGTTCAAAATAATTTATTATTAGCAATTACAGTATTAAAACAATTGTTTTGGAAAATTATATATCATATTTTGCCTATTTGCATCAGGTTATTTATGTATGATGAAGAAATCATGAAAAAAAAAAAAAACATATAAGCTTATATACATTATAAGCTTATCTAATATCATTTTTTTTCCTTCTTGTTTTCTTACGAACCGTCTTTTTACCATCACTACATTTTTGAGAAAAAATTAATTATAAACGTTAAACTTTTTAAAAACTGTAAATTTTTAGATAAAAATTTCATTAAACTAACTTAACTTGCTCGTTTGCGCTTCTATGTCCTTTAATAAATTTTGTGAAATGAGTATGTATATATATGTATGTATTTTTTTTTATTTGACAGCATTTAAACAAGTTTTATAGGGTAATAATTTAAAATTTTTTAATAACTGTTAACGTAATTGACGAGATTTAACAGAAATCTTCCGATATTTCGGAAATAAAATGTCTTTTAATGTCCGTTTAGATTGATTTCGACACGAAACTTCCTAATCAGTTTCTCATTCCAGAAAGAAGTAAAGATCCACCCCATAATTGATTACATTGTCCTGAAAGGATGTGTGTAGTCCAGTGGAGCGGGACACCCAATGAAGAACGCCGCTAAGGGAATCATTCGAAAACAGCAGAAAAAGGGGGGGAAAAAAAAGTTTCATTTCTTCTTTTCTACCAAAAATCAAGCGGATTGATCAGTAGATCAGGATGCCTTTCCTTTGTCTTGACTTACAAAAATGAACTCTTTTCATCATCTTTTTTTTTTTTTCGACCCTTATCAGCATTAAGGTTCTGTTCGAACTATCATATCCTAGCTAATTAAACCACGAAAAATATTTTTATAAACTCGTTAATGAGGTATAAATCACGATATATTGAACACGGATTTTTATTTTAAATTAAAACACGAATAGCTATTAGAGATCTCCGTCCAAAAATGTATTTAATCTACATTTATCAAATAAATTAATAAATAAAAATATTAATTATTTGAAAAAATAAATAATTATTAATTTATAGAATGTGAATCAGTTTTCTTTATATAACTTATTCAATTTTGGAAAATTAAAAAAAATAAAATAAAATAAAATAAAATTTTTATAGTATATTTCTATATTTAACAATTTTATCGAAAATGTGCTTTAAATTATTTTTATTCTAAATATTAAATTCTGACGAATTATAAATAATATATTAAAAATCTAAATTATTTTTAATTTAATTTTCTAACTATTAAAGAGTTTTTAAAAGTTTTAATTAAGGAAATAAACCAAATAATCCTAAACATAAAAGCATTTAACCGAATAGCCTTGTTAATCGCATAACTACAAAAAATAATGAAATAAATAAAGAATAAATAGACTATTAAATAAAAATAATACTTTAAATTGCGAAAATTTTATTGTTATCGCAATAATATAAGTTTAACAATTCTCAAACAAGGGAGTTTTTCACTTCACAATTGTTTTTTTATTTACATTATTATGTTACCTAGGCCAATTATCATAATATTTTGTATCCAGTAAAAGATTTTTAAAAAATAGTTTTAATAGCAGCAATGTTGTATAAACTACAAACTATACTGTGTTTAATCGAAACCAAACTCCTAAGTTGTTATTTTTGACGAATTTAATGATTTGTAGAAACTTGTCAGATCGAAAATCATTTGTTCACTTTAGATTTCGATACAGAAACTAAACCGAAAAGTTATTTTCTTATCAATTATCAATCTGCGATCCGAAAAAAGTTAATGTGAAATTTAATTTTCTTTTTTTTTAATCTTTTGACTTTTAGCATAAATTTCGTTAATTAATCTTATATATTTATAAATAATTAGAAGCAATGTTCGATTACTTTTTATCACAATTGCGAGAGCTAACAGCGAACTATCATCAAATCTATGCTAATTATTGCATGAATTTAATATTTTCATATTAAAATAACATACTGTAATATTTTTAATATCAGACTATTAAAAACTTGAAAAATAATCTCAATACTTTCTACTATTATGGATCCTTAAATGAGATAGATAATCAAATAATTTTTTAAATTATTTATCCACTTTAAGAATCGATGACAATTTTTTTTTTTTTTTTTTTTTGCGATGTATTATAATTATTTGCAATTAAAGTATTTTGTTATTGTCTACGAATGTAGATTATGTTATTACACTTTTAATTGGAATGTATCAAAAAATTTGTCCAGTAAATATATTCAAAATCACATTATACCTGTTTCTACTTGCTGTAGATCTATGAATAATTTAGAAAAAAATTGTAGCAGCGTTATAACTAATAAAAGCCTTTGAAAGATTATCCTTTACCTAATGAAATACCGATCTATATTTTAGGAATATGATTGTTACATATAAAAATATAATTAGAAATATATGATTTATTAAATGCACTTCTATTTAGAGAAATGCCTAGAAGACAAATGCACGATATTTAAGAATTTTATTAAATCCAATTGAAAATGGCTTTAAATAGCAGATCGACACTTCGACGTCTCCCATCATTTCCTTTCTTTAACTTAAGATTACTGCTGTAAAGATAAACGCTCCTACGAGGACACTTCTTTATAGTAATACGTCGTTACCTTTTTCTTCCCGGTAGATTTGATGGTAAAAAAATTGTGGTAAGCGCTATCGACGCTTTAATTGATCAGGCGGGAATCCTTCTTTTAATGCAGTTTTTAAAAAACTCAATAATAAAACTCTATTGTCGACAATCGCACGTTATTTATGTTCCTGTTTGAGTTTTTTTCTCTAACTCTTTTGTAATCAAGACAGGACGAATAATAATTGAAATATTAAGTTATTTATCCGTGAGCAGTTAAATTGTAGTTTTATTGTTTTCAGCTAACAAAGAATATCCATAATCATAGAATATAAAAAAATTTAAGAATCGATGGAGAAGCCTTAAGATTTAAGTTAACTTGGGGGAAGATGGCACAGTTAACAATGACTTTATTTATCAAGAACATGTGGAGTGGGAAAAAATATATGTAAATTATATCAATATATATATTTTGCTTAGTTATTAACTGGGAAAATAAAAAATGATTTTTTTGAACGTGTAAAAGTAAAAAAAGCGATTAAATTATTTGAAATAAAACTGACATCTTTCCCTACCATTTAGGGAAGATGTTAGTTACAATGGGGGAAAGATGGCACAACACATGAGGTTTTTTTTTTATTATTAAAACAGTCAAAGCACAGGAGAGCCCCTTACCATTCAGTAAGAATACAAAGGGGCTCAAGAAGTGTGTATTAAGAATGTATACTATGCCCAAGAGTGGGCTTATAATAATTAAAAGTGTATTGTGTTATGTAGTAACTTTATTGCGCATGTGGAAAGTGTTCATTAGAACAACACATGAGGTTTAGAAGAGCAGAGAAAAGCACAGAAAAACACATTTAAAAGAACATTATATATATGACGCTTATAGAATGTGACTTTGCAATGCAAAAGAAAAAGAATGGAAGAAAGCACACTATTCCCTAGCATTTTTTACAAGTGGAATTGTCTTTACTACAAATTTCACGCAGCCATTTCTTGCATTTAATGCATTCAATCTAGTCACATTTTGGTTCCTTCTTATCATAATAATGCCCCTTACACTCAACACAAAAATCCTGATATTCAATATCGTCGCCATCACTACTGCCTACCACAATATCCTGAATTGAAGAGGATGATGACGGACTCAATTTTCTTTTTCTCTTCTGTTGGTTCCTTTTCCTTTTGTAACTCTCATCTTCCCCGAGTATCCAAAATTTATTGAATAAATATACAAATATGTTGTTTCGATAAATACTGTTGTTTGTTTTTAGAAATATCTAATATTTTCCTGATTTATATTTAATTTATTGTAGCAATATTTAAAATTTCAGATAATTAATTATTTGTTATATTTTGAATAGTTTTAATTAATAATTCGAATTATTATCATTAATAGAATTTTAATAAATGAATAGAATTTAAAAATGTACGTATTGAATATGGAAATAATTTATGTTTATATAATGATCAGAGTTTATCACACAAAAAGACTTTAAATTGTGTGAAGCAAAAAAATTAAAAAACTTATTACAACAAAATCTTGTTAATTCGAGTATTCGAGTACTCGAGATTAAAAAATCGGGCTTCCAATTATAGATTTTTTTTACAAAGGACTTAAGCTTACATGTTAAATGAATAAATCCTTTTTTTTTTTAAATTCATGTTAACATGCGTCACTTCTTATTGAATATGCTTTGAAATTAATAATTATCTGAAAAAGAAACTTTTCTAAAAATTTTTAAATATTTTTTATGAAAACTGTAAAGTAAGACTTTATTCTAAAACAATCAGTTAAACAAAATGATCGCCTTCATTTTATGTATGAAGATTCAAATAGAATTTAAAGATTGTCTATTAAATAAAAAGTATAATATTGTATTTATTTCTTTTGGTCGTTTTCTATGTTTGTTTTTAAGTCTGCCATCTTGATTCTAGATTAGCATAAAATTAATTTAAATTTAAATTCTGAATTATAATAAAGTCTTCGAGTATTCTACTATAATCTGGATAATTTTTTCAGAATGTGATTTATTTTTTGACTGTATACCAACAATCAAGCATTTGAACGATATCGGATTACCAAACAATGGAGAGAACGATTTTATAACCCGATAAAGAGACTCCTGTTGTACCTTATGGTGGAGCAGGACTATAGTCCTTTAGGGCAATGTCTTAAGACACGATAAAGAAGAACGGCAAGATTGCCGCATAGTAAAGGTTTAGTTTGCTACCTAAAGGATTGAATTCAGTTTCTGGTTTTATATCTTGATTTTTTCTGTGCCTGCTCGTCAGACCAATCTTTCACCTGATAACCGAACTGCTATGAGTAGGAATGGCTCATGATTGAAGCAAGAAATGCCATACTGGCTGAAAAGCAAAGTAAAAACAACAAAGAATATAAAAATAGAAGTTTCATGGTTCCTCTAAATTAGAATATAAAAATAAACTTTTAATATGCAATCTTCATTTTTTGGAGAGGATCAATAGAAAAAGTGCATCGTATGTTTGAAAAATGCATTCAAATCGTGATTATGATCGTCCATCTCCCACCAATTTTATAAAAATCATCTAGCGAATAAATCAGCAGGAATCTTTCCAATCAATCTAATTTTAGTCCACTTTGTTGAGCTAGAATGCAGTTTCAAATTAAAAATCAACAGTACTTCGAATTATCCATCCTAATAATAATTAAAAATTGTATACTGTACTTTGAGCTGGAGTCAAAGTATACCAGTTTTAATCGTTATTACGATATTTATTACAGTGGTTTACTTCGAAATAACGAGCGCTCTTAATTAACTGATATCGCTGAGGTTTTATTGTATTATTATTATTACTATTACTATACTATATTATTATCATATTTATTATTACTGTGAATTGCTGAAGTGAATGTTAAACAAGCTGTTCGAAAATAACTAAATGCCTACTTTATAATCGTGTTCTTTATTTTGAAATGAATAAAAATAAGAGACTAAAATATATGTCACCAAAATAATCTTCAATAATATAACTTATAAATTCATAGAAATTTATTAAATATCTCTGTAAATATTACAGAGAAATCTTTGAAAATTGGACATCATCATTTTTAAATGATTAAATATAACGAGATTACTGATACAGTGATATCTCTCTAATTCGATACTAATCTGTCGCTGAACTAGTATCGAATTGAGAAACTGTCGAATTGCGGGACAATATTTCCCATATAAGACTATGGAAAATAGATTACTTCGTTTTCAGATTCCCATCCCACTTCTCCTAAGATGTAGATGAGAGAGATTCACTATATTATTTTCTTTACTATACATATTTCACTATTGTATAACACATTAAGTTACAAAATGCATTATTTTATACGATTATGATACACACAATGATACGCACAATTTATTATCCCTTGGATATTGGAGTGAAGTCTTCTTTATCTTATTCTATCTTTGAATCTGTGAATCCTGCCTTCGACTTGCTTTAAATTCCTCAGTTTAATCTTAGGTACATCCTGAACTTTTCTTCTACAATTCTTCGAAAATGAACCTAGCTTTCTCACAGATCATTGCCTGAGTTACTGGATCTCCCTTTAACTATCTTCCTCTAATTCAGATGAGAACAACTTTTTTATCTCTTCATTGATAAAAGAATTGGAGCATTGAAGATTCTTGTCAGAAATCTTCGTTGCTCCAGCAGACACCCTAGCACCCATAATCTTCTCTCTCTGTTGCTAAATGTTGCCATAGTTGTCCCAGAAACGCCATACTCTTGAGTTGCATCTTAATTAGTTTACCTTTCTGCACTTTACAATTTCTTTCTTCTTCTCTATGTTCAATCAAATGTTCTTCTTTCCGGAATTATTCCTCTGGTCAGTTTTCTTTGAACCCATACTTATATTTCACTCATAAATATAATAACAATTACGAATGCACAAATTTTTTACTTTCTAAAAAATGCAGAATTGAAAATTAACACAAACAACGTGAGCAAACACCAAAGCAGCCCAACAAGAACTGACAAATAACAAATGACATCACACAATTCCATGAACGCGCATGCGCCAGCCCGCGAAATTCAAATGTCGAATTTCAAAGTATCACTGTATGTCTTGGAGATCATACAGGCCTATTATGAATTTTTTATTGGATTTTTGCAAAATTTAGCTGAAGTTCAATGACTTGATCATTAGCTAAACGGAATTAGTAAAATATGTATAGTAAAGAAAATAATATAGTATATCTCTCTCACCTTCCTCTTAGGAGAAGTGGGATGGGAGTCTAAATAGTTTATTAGATTTCATATAAATCTAATAAACTATTTAGCATATATTAAGGGAATATCTCAAAAGTTTGAAGGTCCGCTAATTTTAAAGGGTTGGAGTTAGAGGAATAAATGATGTAGTTTCAAGGTTACGTTTGATGGCAAAATATCATCACCAAATTTCATGAAAATTAATTGATTAATTTAAAAGTTATTAAAGAGAACATACAAACAGAAATCATGATAATCTTATTAACTTTGCTGTACTTTCTTTGGAACTAAAAACGATATTTCTAAAAAGTTTATACGTCGTCATTGAAGCGAATATCCTTTCAAATATGATCTCTTCTGAAAGGATATTTTTGATAAATTCGAGACTATACCTACAACATTCTGTAAGTATATTCACGAATACTGACTTCCGTTAAACTGATGAGTTCATTATTTTCATTACTTATTAAAAATTTACATTATTAATAATTTTTGCTCATAAAGAAATATATTATGCGAAATTTCATAATATAAATCATTTTACTTAATGAATTTATTTGAAAATTTTGAAATTTGTTTCCAAATGGCAATGCATAAGTGGAATAGGAAGCAGAGACTGTACATGCCATGTGAATCATCGGCCAGTTTAGTAATAATTCATATCAGATATTCAATATATGTGGAGAACTTATTGGATTTCCTATTTCTGTAATCTTTACTATTTCTTGCCTTCACCTTTTTTATAATCGCTAGGTAAACATTCAAACTTTTTCATGTTTCATAAAAACATTTTACAGCTGATCTATCTCATTTCTGATAAAATGACTTCAAAATTATGCTGACATATAGTTATAAATGAGGCAACAGAAAATCCTATTACATGTTTCGATCGAGAAGCTTCAAATAATGAAAAAGTTGAATAGTTATTAAACGAAATAATCTGTCAAATTTATATCGAAAGTATGTACATTATATTACATTTTGCGTGTCTAACTTTATATAATATAGAAACGAGTATGTAAAATAACAACTATTAGGTTGAACAATCACGAAACTTGGTAATATTTTTACAAAATATATATATATTTTATTCTGAATTTTCTATACACAGTATATTAAATGCAGTACGAGATATTGAATGCAATCTCTTCTATATGTGCCACTGTCTTTAATGGAATATATTAAAGATAGTTATTGATTTGCTTGCCAATATATTCAGTATTTATACAGAAATATTTATTTCGTTATTTTATAGTTAATTTATTGTCATTGGGTTTGAATAAGAGCATTGTTATCTACAATCGCTTTTTAGAGAAGACTCTTTAATTTATAATATGATTTAATTACTGTATGGGCATGACATAATTTAATAATATTATATATTAGTTAAACATAAATAGAACAATATTTTATCAGAAATTTAATCGTAGTTTTTGTAATTCAAATTTTTTTTCCATATAATTTCTTCATGAATGGAAGTATTGTTGATTTGGAATGTAAACTATATAGTAAACATCGATTAAGCAATTTTATTTACGTAGAAATTTCATTATATTATAAAAACCATCTGCAAAAGAATCTGCTTGTCATTTTTACTTGTTGAATTGAGAAATATTGGGAAATTTAAATATATTTTTGTTTTTGTATGCTTAATAACTACAAAATTGAACTAGATAATTTCAAAAATGTGATCAGTTATACTCAAATTATAAATTGTTATAAATTTTAGTTAAGATTAGACATCCGAAATTTGTTGAAGGAACTATGCAGAAAATGATCGACATAGTATAAAGATTACATTCTGTTTCAAGTGAATGGAAATTTTCAGAAGTAGGTTTGTCCTCTACTGAAGTATACAAAATTTGGATAAACTCTTGAAGAAAAACACTCTTATTCTGCATCGAAGAAATCGAAAAAAACCTAGAATTATTGGAAAGGAAATAAAAAAATCTATGCCAAAATATGAGAAAGACAAAGTTTTCGTTATAGAAATTTTTCGTACAGTGAACCGCATATAGGCCACAAGGATTGTTGTTTAAACTTGCATAAAATATTATATAAATATATCTATAAGACTATAAGTTGTATCAAGCGTAAGATTAAAATTTTAGAAATACGTCTGAATCCTATATACATAAAATATTTATCTGATATTTCATATATAATACAGCCATGCATTCCTATATTTTATCAATATGCATCATGGAGTAAATTCAGATGATAGTGAATGCAGTCAAAACAAATCTATATTAGAGAAATGTGTATAAATCTAGATGAAAAAAATAATGATATAAAAAGAAGCATAATATTTTATTTCTAAGTCATTTATTATAAAAAAATGGTTATATGTAGTTCCTTTATTTGTCCACAAGATATCTTAAGAAATAAATATCTCAGAGCATTAAAATTTTAGCAAATTATTCCTTTCTATCCAAGATAATTTTGAGTTCTATAAAGTCTTGTCAAGAGACTTACAGTCGTTAGAAACATTAAATTACCAATACCTCTGAAACTTTTTGTGTTATATGAATTAAATTATATTTGTCTGAAAGTATTTTAGGTACTTTTATAACAATGGTTCGATGTACTTGATACTTTCCTTTATTTGGCTGCCACACTATCCCAAAATATTTTAAGAACAAAATATTCTAGTTTCAAATTTCAGATTATTGTTCCATTTGATTCAAGCTAATCGTACACGACTATTAATTTTGAAATTTTCATGTAGTCTCGTTGCAATATAGCGATTTTTCGAAATTTCTCTAAAATTTCATACCGATGAAGCAATTTTCCGCACATAGGAGATATTATATCAGATTCTTTTTATCTACTGCAAAAATATTAAAATATCGATAAAAATCAAGAACTTCATAACTTTAAACATAATCATTCTGTTATATTGTTTCCTTAAATTTCTCTGTATGTTTGAAAATAGTGATAATAAGATATACAAAATAGCCATACTTTAAATATTTTGAAAATTTTCTCTCAGTTGCAACTATATATGGTAAAAATTTATTAAAAAATATGATATTTAAAAAATTTTGATTCAGATTTTCTTTTTATTATAAACAAAATCCAGTATTTGAGTTCTACTTATAAATAAGAAAATTACGCCTAATTTCATATTTAAAATTTAATTTATAATGTTATAAAATTTATAATATAATTTAATAAAAGTATATTTACTAGACATGTTATGGAAATTCAATTCGAGCAGCAGATGGTATTCGCAAATATGAAACCGTTTATTAAGTAATATTTTAAGATTTATGCTTGCATATTATATGCAGTTCTGAAGTATGGTTACTTAGAATAAATTGAAATATCTAGGTAATCTACTTATTTTTGTATATTTAATTATTATAAACTTGTAGTGAATATTCTTTCGTAATTCATTTTAAAAGTATTAAAGCTAATCGTATGTTTTTCTTCTTCATACATACGACCATTTTAACTTATTTGTAAAGGAAGCATAATTGATTGATAGATTGGACTAATTACAATAGAGGATTTAGAAATTAATAACTGACTGTGATTTTAATGGTTGAAATTAATGACTGTTCACAGTCAACCATTAATTTTTAATTCTTCTACACTCATTGTCCACATAGTCAGTGAAGCACGTCTTCTTTCATAAATAAGACTAACTTAAAAATTCCACGGTTAATAAGTCTGAAAATGAATTATAAAGAGTTCATACCCATGGAATGATATTCATTATTAACAACAGAATTTGGATCGTTTGGATATTCAGATGCTGATTATCTCCACGAAGAAAGTAAAAAAAAAGCAGTTAAATGGAAATAATTAATATTTGTGATGTAGACAGAGAATTATAGAATTTATTTGCTTATAAATTTTATAATACTTCTACGATAGATGACAGAAGTAAGTAAATAACATGTTTAAGTTTAATAATATTTCATGGATAGTATAATAATCATTTTATTTTTAATATTTGGAAATCATATATTTTCAAATTACTTATCATTTTTCACTTATTAAGCTTAAAATTTATGTTAAATATGTTTTTTTTATGATCAATAATTAAAACAAGAATTTATAAACTTGCTATAAATAATATATATAAGTTAGAGAGGTTTAAATTTCCAGAATTTGTCATCTTAAACAGCGTTATTTGAATAATATTTCTATGATAAAAGACTATATGATAGTCCTTATTTAAAAAAAAATCTATTCTATATTTTTATTTTTATTCTATTTATTGAATTATTATTGTTTTTTTTTTATATTGTAGAAAAATTCTTACTGTAAAGTATTGCACTATAACAGAAAAGAAATTCTACATAAAATTATTCAATCAGCAATATTTATCACTCGAACTTGAATTTAATAAACGACGAACGTGTTTACTGTAATAAGTACTAGTATAGCTTTAACTTTATTTGTTTATTATTTGCGAATATTAAAGCGTGGTTAATTAATTTTAAACTTAATATTAACTAATTTAATTTGATCAGATTCTATGGAGTAGAATTTTAGTAATTGGAGAGAACGGTCACAGAATAAAAATGAAATATAGACATAAGAAAAAAGTTTATCACTGATAGTGCTATAAAATCTGTGAAATTAGGAAAGTATTAATGAAGGTAAAATTAGATTTTGTCTAGTCTCTCGAACAAAAGTTTGGTACATTTTTTTTTGTTATATTTCTAAAACTGAAAGGATAGAAAGATATAGTTTCTTTGTTTTTCCAAAATTTTATAAAATAAACAAAATATTTATCAATAATATTTATCTTTTTGATTTAACAAAATATTTGATCTGATATAAAATTTTTCAAATTATTTCAATGATTAATAGTATTAAAATTATGCTAAAGCTCTTGAATTTTTTCTCTTATACAATGTTAAATAAGTTGACTTTTATTGTTTGAAAGGATTTTCTGTTAATTTAATCAGACAGTCGGGCTCAGAAATAATATAATTATGTTACAAACACTGAAGTATAGTATCAAAAACAGTCAACATAGTTTAGTTGCTTTACTGAAATACTACCTATCGGTATTTTTTGAAAAAAAATACTCGGTTATATCAAGAGCTCTTTTGGACTTCTACATAACTGTTGTTTCAACTTAAAGGCCAAAGTGTATTGATATAATCTTATCCGAAAATTTTTCATAAAATAAAATCATTATTGATAGTAAACGGTTATTTCTTACACGTATTTAGTACAAAAAAATCTAGTGTAAGCCTGATTACTTTTTTAATGTTAGTACTTTAATTTATGTGTTTTGGAAAGAAACTTGTTAAATTAATTCAGTAAAAACAAATACTTTGTTTTGTAAATTTACATGTTTATTAAATTTCCAAAACGAATAATTTTTTAGGAACTTGTAACATAAATTAACATTTTCAAGTACAAAACATAAAAATTAGATTAAAATTTATATCAAATTATTTACTGTTTAGTTGTATTGTTGTGTTTAGTTTCAATATATGATTAAATTATTTTAAATTAATGCTTAATATAATTAAAACTCAAATAAAAGAGTAATTAAATATTTTAAGATGTTATGACTTTGATGTTGATAACGTAAGTTATGTTTTATTATACCGTATTTGATTGTACAATACATCATACAGACTACTCTCAGTAGTCCGAGTATCAACAGGATATTGGTCATTGAAGGTTCACATAATTCCATCTGGATAAGCAAACTTAATATCTAGCAAGAATAAAGGTAAAGAATACGATATATTTCTGGGGAAATATTTTGATAGTTATTAATATTGATGATGAAAATAAATTCTTAGTCCATTATATTTAAACTTCAAAAGTATTCTTGTCAAAATTTCTGAAAAGTGAAATAACTTATACGCATTTTATGTTTAATGCTTAAAACTTTCTAAATTCAATGAAGATTTATTATTTTCTTGAAATCTAGTGTATCAAAATAATAAAAATAAAAATACAAAAATTTAATGTGAATTAAAGATCGTGTTTGAACAAATAACATATTAAATAAATGCTCCAAAAATTTATTTATCTTTATTATGCAATAATTTTACTCGATGATAACAGGATAAAGGATTCGATGTATTATTGATAAAATATAAGATGATACACATCACATAACACTTTGATCAAGTTTTTAATGTCATAATTATAAATATAAAACTTTTTGGTAGTTGTATTGAATTTTTGATTGTTGCTTGCATAATTTCCTATAGGATAATAATTCTGTTCATCTGATCTTATCAAATTAAGATAGAAATAATACAATATGGCAGATATTTTACGATTATAATAACAATATATTTCCTTTGATTGCATAGACAAAAGAATAATGTGAAGAAAAAAATTTCATTTAAAATAAATAGTAATTTTCATCTGACTATGAAAAATATTTAATTCATATATACTTGAATATAAGTCGATACTTTAAAAAAAAAAAAACTGACTTTTTTCTGAAGAAAGTTAACATATAGAAAGTCAACATTTTTTCCTCCTTTAGACGAGTGTCATACAATATACATATTATTACATATTATCATATCATTAAATAATAATAAAATAATTCATTTTAACATGAAAATAGAGTATACATTTTATAAGTCCTATACATATTCTACTCTTGGGCGTCGTGCAATCTGACGTGTTGCGAATCTTTACAACGTTATTTGTTAAAAATTGATTGCCTTCACTTAAAAACAGGTCACTAATTTTTACTATTTTTTAAACTTTTAAATTTTAATATACACAAATTGACTTGTACTTCGAATGTATTCTATACGGCAGGGGTGTTTAACCCGTCGATCGCGGAGGGATTTTTCGTCGATCTCTCGTTTATTTTCCCTTACAAATTTAATTAAAACTGAAAACATAATAATTTATCATTATTTTGTATTATTTTTTCTCTTTAAGTGTATTGCTATTGTTTATTTATTTTTCGTTAAATTTATCAAATCAATAATTTTCTTATCATTTGGAAGTATACGCATGAAAAGTTTCCAATATTAACTGATATTGGGCAAAAAATTCTCTCGTGTTTCGGATCGACATACTTGTCAGAATTCGCTTTTTCAAATATGAATGTCAAAAAAAAAAAAAAATCAAGAAAACAAATTACAAATGAT
>WUQG02063173.1:0-27945 GCA_011317285.2 Androctonus mauritanicus | reverse complement strand
ATATAAGTACATAAAACTTAAGGTTCTTCGGAGACCCTCCCTGATCAAAGGCCCGGCCCCCTTGGTACATCACTGTATATAGTACTTTATATTCGATTTTTAACAATTGTATTCACATAATAATTAAGAAAATGATTATTATTTTAATAATCAATTCATGCAATTATATAACTATTATTCCGCTTATCTGAATTTCATATTATTTCAATGTCAATAAAATTATTTTTGTTGAAGGCTGCGGTTGCATAACTTATCAATTATTTCGATTATTTTACATTTTCGATTCATCTCTCTCGTTTAGAATATTAAATTAGACATTAAAAAAAATATTAAACAGGATTGATTTCTTATTATGCAGGGAATTTACAGACATTTATTTTTGCATCTCGCTTATGAATGAATCAAAAAAACTTTTGCAATCAGCTTTAACCTTGGATAGTTCGTTTTTTAATTCTAACACGTACATTTAACTATAGAAATAAATCAAACGCTTGGATTTTCTTTTAAGTTTGCTGATTTTTGATGAATCAGATACATAGTGTAAAAATATAATTTAATTTTTCATTTGAATTTCGTGTATAGCGAATTTTTTTTAAAACTTTTTCGGTGTGGTAATTCAATTTTATTATTATATGGAATTAATTAGAATGAAATTTTGTTTTTTAATATTAATAATTTTTAAAATTTAAAGCTTTTCTGTTCCGTAAATTATATTCTGTCTGAAAGAACCTAACATGGCGGAGTTTTTCAGTCTCCCAACGATCTTTGCAATATCTCCAACTCGAAATTCTTTTAGTACAATCGATTATTTTTGGATTTCTCTATGAAAATATATAAAGATAATTGGAAAAATAAATAATATGTACAAATGTTCGCGTTTATTAGCACATTATCACGTTGTTACATGTGGCTTATGGCGTCACCTGTTTGTTGATACGTATATATGAACATACATCATTCGATGCAAACCTCTGTACTTTTTAATCATAATTGATTCATCATACTGATACAAAATTGAAAAATCAAAAATATTTAGAATGAATATAGCAAGTCCCCTGCCAATTTTTGTTCAAAATGTTTATTATTACTTATTATTCATAGAATGGCATTTTCCTTCATCATTTGGCAATCAAAAAAAATTATATGCTTATCAGATATAATTTTTACAAACTATACTGTACTATAATAGAATTGAAATCTATGAGTATATAAATTATTTAATCCAAACATATTCGTCTATTCATCTCTAGAGATTTATAGATGTT
Organism: Androctonus mauritanicus; assembly: GCA_011317285.2. Classification (NCBI taxonomy): domain Eukaryota; kingdom Metazoa; phylum Arthropoda; class Arachnida; order Scorpiones; family Buthidae; genus Androctonus; species Androctonus mauritanicus. The sequence continues at coordinate 26,680 of WUQG02063173.1, read as the reverse complement.
CTTATAGTGGCGCTATTGATAATAAATGCAAATTAAATATTGATGTCAAAATGATTTTACTAGTAATGTCGAGAAATGTTACGTAACATTAGTAAAATTTTTACGATAAAAGTACTGTCATAGAAAATTAGTAATCCGTATGAATATATATTAGAAATAACACTTGTATATAATAAATCAGTGATTCTTAACCTGTATTCTGCGAAATTATGAAATATACGAATGGAAGAAGTAGCCAATAATTTTTAGTAAAAGTCAAGAACTACATATATATTTTTATTATAAGTTTAAAAAATGAGTCGTCTTATATTAACATTATTGAGTTTGGTGTTCCGCAGATTTTTTTTTTTTTATATTTTTAAAAAGTGTTCCGAGACTCCAAAAAGGTAAAAACCAATATATATATATATATACATATTAAAGTTCTGTATTATTACTTAATTCTTATTAAATTTTACATTACGCCGTGTGTAAGTTCTGTAATATACTATAATATTTGGCCACGTGGTAAATTTGTGACTTACCATTCTGGAGGATTCAGGTTTCACATCTCCGATTTTTTAGCAGGAGTCCGGGCCCGCCCCATTGAGCCCCATTCTTCAACCATCCGGTTGATCTCATCATGGGTATTGGCCAGCATGTGATGGGCTCTCTAAATGGTCGCCAGATACAATATATCCCTTGTGCGATATGGCGGATTAAACAACCTATCCTAACCTAACCATGATATTTCTATATCAATATTTATTAATATTATTTATATATATTATCAATCACAGCGTATAGGCATATATAAAAGTTTATAAAGATATATAAAGTCTGTATTATACTGTAACTTAACAATCAGTGTTTCAAGAAATGCAAAAATCTGATATTAGATTTAAAAAGGCGAATAAGCTAATTTTTGCTAAATGGAATAAAACATTTACTTTATTACTATGTTGCCTACTATTATTCAATTACTTTAATACTAAACTTGACCGATGGCAGCTGTACTAATTGATTTTAAACAATATGTAAACTGAGAAATACAGTATTCTAAACTCGAACTTTGGTTCTCTATTTTTCAACTTTTACGATGAGAAGCTAAAAAATTCTTAACCTCACCATGTTATAGGTGTGCTATAGATCTGTAATTATAAACAATGATAGATTAATGTCATACTAATACGCATACCTATTTTTATTTTGCCAGGTCCTATTTAACCGGAGTTAGAAGCGTGACAATAGGTGACAGTAGAAGAAGGTGTCACGCTGGACAAAACTGAGTATCGAATCGTGATACGGTTTTTTATCTTTGAGTAAAAATTGCACAAACAATCCGCGAAAAATTGCCAGCTGTGTATGGTGAGTAATGTCCATCATTTGAGACTGAAACGATAAAAAAGGGAATTCAAATATGCTTGTACCAGCCTATAAGATGATCCAAAGAAGGCCATCTAGTAAGATCGTGTTATCTGTGTTTTGGGTTAGCAAAGTTGTTATATTAACAGATTACTTACAAAAAAGGTCAACAATAACAGGCATATTACAAGAACTGCTACAAAAGTTACGGAACAGTATCAAGGAAGAAAGATGTGTTGCCGGTAGCTGATAATGCACCTGCACACCGAACTGCAGAAACAGTCACATTTCTGCGCAAATATGATTATGAAACCTTGCCTCATCCCTCGTATTTTCCCTACCTGGCATCTTCAGACTTCGTCTCGTTTCGGAATATGAAAAACATTTACGAGGAAGAAGTTTCTTCGATGATGCGTCATTACTTCTATGGAGATCTGGTTTGATTAGAGGACAAAATTTCAGATTCCTAGCACATCCGCATCACGATGAGGATAAGAACTTCTTGGCTTCCCCTCGTAATAAAAATTTCTTATACAAGAGACTAGTGAACACATAAATATATTTTAAAATCTCATTTTAACAATCAAAAAATGGCGGTGTCAAAATTGTTTTATTTCGCATAGGTAAAAATCAAAATTTTACTTGATGGGCGATTCGATTTTACTTAATGGAATAGAAAATAAAAGAATGGCGTAAATGAGCTTCGCTTAAGTCATTCTTTTACTTTCTATTTGCCACCTAATTAATTATTCTATAGGCATTTTAAATTATCTTCTTATAAATCTGTATAATATAAATTTATTATATTCAAATCATTTTTATAAAAAGAAAAAAAAAACGGATGTAACAAAATAAAGAATTCGAAAGTTAACCATTACTTTTGGTTATTTTTCCTGGAATATTACATACTCATTTGTAAGTTTTTCAAACGAGTTTCACATAACAGAATAGTAAGCATTCTCATTAGGGAGCCATATATCCAGATTTTCAAGGTTCGCAGGGTACAGTAAGTAATCAATAATTTTTAATTTAATTTAAAAAGAAATTATTAATATCTATTAAATTTTTTTCCTTCGTAATATTTTACGAATGGACAATAATTTCGATTCCATTTATTTTACTCATGGTTTACATTCGTGCCTGTACGTATGATATATAAAATTGGATATAAACCAAACTTTATTTCTTTTAACTTTGCAATGTTTTTAATATTCAGAGAACTTTCTATTACTTATTAGTTGTTTCCATGGTTGATTCTTATGCAGGAAGCATCACACATACTAGTGAGTGAATTCCATATTTATAATATTGTTTAGACTGTACAGGATTATCGAGCTTAAGTTTAAGTCTAACTGTAAGTATAGATCTAAGTTCGATTAAAAATAATGTAAATTATTTTAGTGTTTTTTCAAACTTGGCTCCGTTATAATTAACTGAGGCAATTTTAGAATGCTAAATAATTTTTCCTAAAACTACAAAATTGCATTAGAATATGCTATGCAAAAAATCAAAATTTATTTATTATTATTTTTTAATTTCAAACATGGCGTCACATACGCCAATAGATATGGCAACATTACTTGTATAAACTTGAAGAAAACTTAGAAATTAGTGGCTGATTATTTCTAATAATACTGTTTAAAATTTTTATAGTCTCCGGATTTTTTTCTGATATAAAACTTCCCTAGAATGTAAAATGTTTGGGAAAATTGTATAATTATAATTAAAATTTATCTGAATGTTTAGTGAACTATTTTTCTGAAATCTTAAATAAGATCAGTAATTCAGTAAGAAAAATCAGAATGATTTCGAAATTTAATTAAAGTAAGTGATAAAATATTGTTAAATAAAATAGTGAAATACTAAACACAAATTTTTGTGATATTTTAAGCGTTTACTTTATCATTTTATATTTTATTTGGGATACTCTTTGTGTAGCCATGTTGCAAATTTACGTCATCTTTTTAAACGGGTTACCATTATGTCTTGATTGAAAATATAGCAACAATATAGCTTTAAAAGTATAAAATGTGATTTTTATAATATTTAAGCAACTAAAAATGTGTCTGCAGCTTAAAGGGTTAATAAGTAATACATACAGTGTTGAATTTTATCCACGAAAGAACAGAGATGCAAAATTTAAAAATTTTAACTAATATTTCATATATATGATTTAGTTTTCAGTCAGATGAAGGATCGAAGGATCTGTTAAGTCGAGAACTTAATAGATCCTTCATCTAACTGATATTTATAACTATAAAAATCCTTATTTATATTGTTCTGTACCTATCCTGATATTTATAACTATAAAAATGATATAACTATAAAAATCCTTCATCTAACTGAATTTTTATAATCGTTTTATAAGCCTACAATTTTTTAATGGAAGCGAAAAAATTTCGTTCGCTTTTATTATGTAGAATGCCTCTTGATCGAGAATGAAAATCTAAAACTGTTTAAAAGTATTGGCATTTTATCTATCCTCTCCAAAATCTATACTTTTTTTTTTTTTCCTTTGTCGCTAGGTTAGTCTTTCTTATTGCTTTCAACAAGAGCACTTCGAAAAGTTAACTTAACAGAAAAGGAAAATTATTTTCTAAATTCCATTTGTATGACTTTATTCGCATCAAACAACTGTGAAAAGGTTTTCTTTTTTTTTCAAAACCTTCGATATGATAGTCGCGATGAAATAGCTACAATTTAGCTAAATTCAGAAGAAATTCAGGCGAAAAACTGTAAGAAAACGGTTTAAAAAATTATGGCGAATTTGATTCACACTGCTTTAATTATTTCTAAACACTCAAAATAATAATAATATCATAAATTTAAAAAAATGTATTTAACTGTAGAATCTTAAGATTAAACTAATGTTTAATTAAAAAGTGACTTTATTTTAATAATATCTTTAATTAATTAAAAATATTAAAATAATTTATATAATTATTAAGGATCTATAGTATATTATTGATTTGACCTGCGATACATAATTTGAATTTTTGCAATTTTGTTTTGTTTTTGTTTGAATATTGTTAATCTGGATCAGCTGATCTAGATTATACATAACATATAAATAATGTCCTGCCTTACAAAAGTTATGCCGTATGTATATAGTCCTGCATTATGTGGATTAATTTTTAAAAATTTGAATTAAATTTCAACTTTGATATAAAATTTAAATTAAAATGGATTACTAACTTTATTTTTAATAAGATTAAATGACCCTTACTTTCATCAAAAATTTATCTGGATATTTTTTTTTTTTTTTTTGCATTTAACTTTCGTGCTTTACGGATTGAATTATTCTAAGATTTTTTGATGAAGAAATTATTAAAAAATCTTAAAAAAATCGCAAATATTTCTCGAATAACAAAATTTATGAATGATACATAATATTAACTGAAAAATACAGTATTTTAAATAATTTGTTTGTACATCAAATAATAAACATTATATATTCCAATTATAGGTTAAGCTTTTGGAATGGAGGAAAAGAAAAATTCTTTTCTAAATTCCAGCTGTATGACTTTATTCGTATCATCCAACTGTGAAAAATCGAGTTCTTTCGAAAATCTTCGAGCAAATAGTCACAATGAACTGGCTATCATTAATTTGAATTTTGACAAACATCTGAGGAAACCCAGAGCGAAAAACTCTAAGTAAGTTTTTAAAATATTTTAGATAACTATTTCATTTTTTAATTTATCTTAACTGTTAATTATTTTTTATATATTATGAAAAACTTAAATATATATATTTTTTATTTTAAATTTTATAATTACATGATACAAAGTAATCAAAACAAACAGTGATTTTATTATTACTATTATTATCGTGATATTATTTTTTTTCTTATTTGAAGAATAATAAATAAGAAACAAATTATTTTAATTTAAAAATCAAATAATTAGTTTCTTAAACAATTATTTAATAATTAAAAAATATTAATAATAAATAATAAACAAATTAAGAATAAGAAACAAACATAAAAGACTCGAATCAATCAGTTTATGAAAGGATATCGAGTTTCTATCATTTTTAAATATGTTTATACTATTCAAATATACTAAATTTATTCTCTTAAATTTCACGAAAACATTATTTTTAATTTTTATGTATAAAATTTTCATAAAATTTTTTAAACGTTAATGTTCAAAATTTATTTATCAAAAGTAGGAATTAAGTTACATTTTTTCATCTCTGATAAATTTCGTAGTTAATCGTATGTAGTAAGAATGAATATTTTAAATAATTTTGACATGTTTATGACTTTTTTTTATGATAACAAAAATATCTAAAAAAGTTAATGAATCGTGACACATTATACACAGTTTAGATAACTTATAAAATTTTTTTAAGCTCTGCTGTTTTTGGTACGTTTTGTATATCAGTGATGAGCAATAGAAAAGCATTAACTTGGAATTTTCACTTTTAAAAAGATAATATTTTATTAGCATGGTTTACGGAATAATAAATACAGATTATTATTTCGTAATATCTTTCTTCAACCAGCTTCGAAAGGATAAAGTACGCTTTACTCATCTTGCTTAGATCTTCTAGTTCTTTTTTTATGCAAAATTATATCTTACGATTCCACCTCACAACGCCAGTTTTGTTTTCTAATATTTTAAAAATATCTTTTTAATATATTTCACAGTTTGTTTAGTGAATATAATACAGTTTGTTTGGTGAATATAAGTATTTGTGATCTTAATACTTATTACAGAACAGTATTATGAAAACTTAGTCATCTGAAACAACTAAATAATTATTATTAAAAATAGATAAAAAAAAAAAAATTATAAAATGACAAGATATTTGGAACATTTTAGACCACACTAAGAAAATTATTACATTAAATAATTTTTATAATTTTAATAAATAATTTTATTTATTTAATGAAAACATCATTTGATTTCTGAATGTGATTAATCCTAAATATATTTACTGAAATGGATTTATATATTCTATATTAAAAATTACAATTTAAAATCATTATCAACTTTTACGATTTTGTGATCTATTTTTATATAACAGGGGTGGCTTTATGTCATCTATGAACCACATAGGAGAATCTCAGATACTTGAGAGCCTCAATCACCTTCTTTTTGGATAAATGAGAGCCGCATTAGTTTTTTCGGATAATCTAAAACCAGGGATGGGCAACCCGCGGCCCTCGTCGCAAAATAAATAAATAAATAAAATAAAAAATTCTTTAATCGAGAAAACAAAATAGGGGATTTTTACAGCACCTTTTCAGTAAATATATAAAATGCGCCAAATGAACTTCAGTTGCAGATAATAGAATATTGTAAAGTAATTTAGATTCGAAAGATACTTAAAAAAAAAAAAAAAGGTATATTTTTATATAACTTCTATCAAAGAAAATCAATTTCCCAACTTAAGGAAGTGGATAGCAAAAATTCTATCGTTTTTTTTTTTTCTACAACTATGTATGTGAACAGTTTTTCCCATAATGAGTTTAGTAATAAGTAAAACAAGAAATTGCTAACAGACTCATATCTCAAAAATAATTTAAAACTAGCAGTGACTAATATTCAACCAAATATTTCTCATATATTACGTTCACATCAGTTCCGGAAATCACATAATTATACTTATAGTCATATATGAATAAATAATTGTGATTTACCCGCATTTTGTTTTTTGTTTTTTGTTTTTTCTCTTCTGTGTGGCCCACGTCAGTTCAGAAGTTTTAAATGTGGCCCTTACATAAATAAAAATTGCCTATCCCTGATCTAAATAATGGTTTCAAAAATTGTCTATTATATATTTCACATGAAATTATTTTGTATAGATGCATGCTACTTTTTACAATAAATGAACAAATTATAAACATATTAATTTTTAAAATTAAATAGGTATTTGCTCCATATTAAATATTGGCTTTCGTGATATGTAACCACATTAAAGGTACCAAAGAGCCGCAATTTGGCCACCGTAGTTATATAAGTTATATGAAAACTATGCATGAGTTTAATGTCGCTATATCTAAAGAATAAATTGAAGGACTTAATTCACTGCTATTCTGTTTCAAATCTGTGCGATGCAAATTTGTATTAGATAGATCTAATTATATAAATAGCTTATATATTAGATATTAATTTATCTCAATATATGAAATATTATATCAAGGATTTTATATCTATCTAAATCATATAAAAATTTAGATAGATTTAAAGTCCTATATGTGACTGAAACAGAAAACTGTAATGTTTTAATAGACAATAGTGCTAGTATTAATAATAGTTTACAAAATGCCATTAATATTTTCAGAAATATATATAATTAATATTAATTTATGCATCAGAAAGTAAGAATAATTACTTTCAGAGCTATAGTAAATTTTAAAAAAGAAATTTAGTGAATTGTTGTTCCATTTGTTTAATAATTATTCTCATTGTGCAAGTGACTTTATATGATTTTCCTCCAAGCGCTTCATGCAACAGAATGGGCAATTCGTGATGCGTGTCAAAGGTAAATAATTCTTCTCCTCATTATATGTAAACTAAATCTAGAGGCATTTTTCGAAACATTCCTATCTTGAGAAAACGACTCACAAAAGAAGGCATCGTTGGATATATAAGTCCAAATGAACTTCCTGTATTATAAATAAGATAAAATTATATAATAGATCCTTTATTAATTCAAATCCATATCTCAATGATTTCGGGTAGATCAAAATAATAATATATCTCTTGTTTCAGTTAAAATATTTATAAGTTAATAACTGGTATCATAAGTTAACTATATTTCTACTTTTCTTCAATAAGTGTGTGCCAGAAAATTTTATACTATATTATTATCAGACTTACTTTACTGGCCTTATTTTTCATAGATTTCTTATTCACAATGAAGGGTTGTAATTTATATCACATCGTTATATATCCTGTTTGGGACACTCTTAAATTTAATATTCTTTCAAGAATCTATAAGTTTTACGTTAATTGTAAGATACGAATTCTCAAACATTCAGGCTATACAGTAAATGAACCTTTTTTTCAATTTATTTCATTTAAATTTTCAGATTATAAGCCATACCCGTATAATTTTTGTCTAGGTTGTCTGACTTTGCAAACACTGGATCTTTCGAATCCTTTGGGATCATGCGTCAAATTTAACCACTGAGAGGTAAAATTGTTGTTGTTGTTGTCGTGTCCACGGAGATGATCTTATTTGGCCTTGTACTTTGAGGACAAGTTCTGCCAATTCTGGCACTCTTCTTGTGTTTCTTGTGTAGAGGTCCATATCTAGTTTTAAGTCTCTTTTGAAGAGTCGTGATGTCCAGCCAGGACATCACAACACTTCAAAAGAGTGAAAATGTATTGTGGAGTTAGTTGGACATCATTGCGGTTTCTGCATGAACCAAACTTTTTGGTTCCATCTCACTCAATTCTAGTGTCTTTGAAGTGTCCCAATTCTAAGTCTCGTTATTGTGGTAATGACTTTTCTGTCAACATTTAGGTCACATATAGGTTGTTTGTGTCTATATAGTGGACTCCTTAGCTTGGCTCTGGCATAGGAGTTGGCATCTCTTAGGAGAAACAAAATATTTTGGTCAAATATTCAACATTAGCAATATGCTAGACATGATGGTTAAAACCAAAAAAATCTTTCAGATTTTGTTAGAATTTACGGAACAAATCGTAATTTGATAAACAAAATATTAACTTACACTAAACATATATAAACTTATATAATTTTATGTTTAACCCTGATAAACAATTTAAGTTACTATATTAGAATCCTTTCATATCCGAATTGGTCATTCTATTCCACGTTAGATCTGCATTATTTTTAAAAATTAAAATAATTTATTAGAATGAATATTCGAATTATGTCAGTATGTACTAGATTTGTAAATTAATAATGCATATGGTAGCCTAAATTGAAATTACTACATCTTAAGTAATATTAAACGATACTTCATGAAAATGTCTTCTAAGGATTGTGACAGACATATTATGAACAAGAATATAAGATAACTGTGAGGCAAACGGACATGGTAATGCTATCATTATTATCTCAGTGATATTAGTGAATAAAACAGATGTCCATTTGTATAGAGACATCTATTTTATTCACTACTATCACTAAGATAATAATGGCAAAAAAAATATGGATTATTTCCATTTTCTATACATGACACATGATGTCTTTTCAATTAATAGAGGTCTTGCATGCAATTTACTTATCTTTATAAGCTCTGTAGTGCTCTGTAGGCATTGCAAATTTTTTTTTATTGAAGTTTAAAGAAGTTACAACAGAAATTTATGCAATTTGGGTTTCACTCCCACAGATGGCATCGACTTCGTTAACTTCAACTTCCTCTATCTTAAAAAATTTATAATGTTAATCAAACTTGGGAATCTCTACATTGGATGATATTTGCCTTCTTAATGTATTATTTAAAGTAATATATGTTTTAGCCTCAGTTATTAATAGCATTCCGTCAATTTTAAAAGCTTTTACCACGAATAACACGCTTTCTTCCAACTAATTATCAACGATTTGAATTTCTTTCACCATTATGAATCATATCTGTAAAAATATAATTAATACAGAGAATACCAGTAAATAAACCGCGTTACAGGTAATACAATGCAATATATTAATATAAATATAATTTCTTCTATAATTAACATTTGATAAAGCTTTAAATGGCAAAAAGACACACGTGTCCTTTTGCCTCATCATCAGTTTTGCACTTTAAAGTTACAAAACTAAGAAATAAATGGCAGCAGCACATTAGTGACTATGGCTAACGATATTGGAGCTACAAAGCCACCAGGCATAATATTTTTGAAATTGCGAGTAAATATAAAATCCTTATTTACTAAAATATAAGTTTTTGTTCATCGCCAGTTTAAATGAAAATCTGTCTTCTTGCCTGATAAAGTTCTTAAGCTGAATTACAAATTCCTTTAATATTTCAATGGATTCGTTTGACGAAAAATAAGCACACACACATATATAATATATAACATACTATTAATATATAGTTGCCAGTTTTAATATCTTAAATATTGTTAATTTTCTTAAATGATGTCCGTTTGCAGTGCTGCTTGATATATCTCCTAGTTTGTATATCTGTAGTTTTTAGATTCTCATTAAAATATATTTTTCTTTGCTCTTCTGATCTACGCTATTGACTCATTTTTACAATGTATCACAAATCGATACCAGTACATAATTTCTTGACATAAATTAAAAATTAGATTACAATTATCTAAACGAAGAAAATGATTTAATCTGTGAATTTTGCGTAATTTTAAACTTTGAAAAATTGAAATTGTGAGATGGTATTAGAGTGAATAATTGAACAGATTTTGGATATTCAACTAACTAGTTACTTACTAAACTCTTAGTTAACTTAATTAATAATTTGTAATTATGTAAATTATTTAATTCAGTCTTCGTGTTGATTAAGCACACTGATACAAATGAATTTGTTATTAAATGGGACAATGACCATCTCTCTCTCGAATCGTCTAAGTTCCGATAGCTTTAAAAATGCCTCTTGAAACTGTGACCACTTCCAAGTACGCAGTACAAGCCAGTTATTTTATTTCCAACGTAAATTAAAATGAAGTATGCCTGTTATAGTTTAATGCTCTTCTTTCTAATTATTTTTTTTTACCATCCATCGAATTAAATATTCGTACAAACACTGAATTAATTATGAAACTGTAGCCTTTGTTGTTAACTTTTATCGAAGTACTCTGAAGTTTTTCGATGATACGAATCATTTTGATTGTTTTCCTGTTTAGCAGCTTTCTCCTGGTTTTATCTTCTATACTTATAACCAATTCATTAATCTTTAACTTTGAAGATTAGATCCGAAATAAACTTTGAATCTTTAACTAATATCAGTGGTAATTATTTAAATTATATTGTTGACAACGGAAAATTTTAACGAACAGAATAAAGAAAATATATACAGTATATAACAGTTAATTCGACAGACTAATTAATTATATCATTTATAAGTTATTGTTACGCTTTCTATACACGTAAATTTAAAAGTATAATTTTAATTAATTATTAAAATTGTTAATCGAAACTTTACTCTGACTTTTATTTATCAATATTTTAAAAAATACGTATACGAGGATGTGAGATGGAGATGTGAGGATGAGAGAGGATGAGATATGTTCCCATCTCATAAAAAATCAAATAAAATTATTGTCATTTCTTAAAAATGACAATAATTTTAAGAAATGACAATAAAATCATTGCCATTTGTTAAAATTGAGTAAGATACCTTTCATCAGTCCCATTCAAAAGATAATCAAAACTTTCTTTGTTTTTGAATAAATTTTAATTATTTAACTAATTAAAATTATTCAGTTGAGACTATATTAATTAAATAAATTAATCTTGGCATTGTAAATTCTCAATATTCATCCCGAAATCGTCTTATCGTAGAACTTATAACTGAACTTCAGCCTTGATTTTGAATCGACAAGAACGATTCATTATGTGTGTTACGATTCAGTGTTATTCTTGGAAGTTGTTTCTCTAAATCAAATCATCACATAGACTATCTACAGAATAAAAAAATTACTGTATTTCATTTTGTTTTATTTGGAATCTCACATAACTAGTTTAGGATTATGATAATTAACTTAAGATCGAATACATTCACACGCCTAGTTTTCAATAAATCAAGATACCAGCACATTTTGTCTGATTTGTCATCTAACTGGTACGAACTTTCTCTCCTTACTGCACAGATATCTTCCACACAATAGAAATTTACGTCAGTCTTATGAGGCCAGCCGTAAAAGGCATTGTTGTAAATAAACGAATTACTCTAACCTATATACAGCATTCGAAAATTGATGTTACACTATTACCACATCGATCCTACCAACAATGTTACATTATTAAAAATAATGCTGTCGTGTATATATATATATTTTATTATCAATGCTGTGATTTAACGAAATGCGTTGACGACAGAAATTATTTTAAATAAATAAAAATTCGAGTTGCATTTCTCGAAATCTCGTTAACGCAAACTCGTTCGTCGGATTTTTCACTTTTTATTACTCATTTTTCTAATTTAAAGTTAATCTTCTTTACGTTTTCTCATTAATATTATGTTATTAAATATATTATTTTTTCGGTTTTAAGAAGTTCAGTGAGATGCTCGCGTGTAACTTGAGGAGATGTCAAAATTCTCTTACAAGCCTGAACGATTCAAACAAAAAATATAATCGTATCTCAAACAATTTTGCATCGATAATCCATCTACAAGATCATCATTTTATATCCTGGGATTAAGATGATTTAAAGTAATTTTAATTAGACTTATACAGTACGCAGTAGATTAACTTCCATTGACTTCCGAGATGATTTTGTTAATCCGTTAAACAGTCTGCATACTAATCGTAACTATAAACAGGAACTTTCAGAAAAAATGCGAATCCCGGGACAACTAATATTTTTGAGGCCCTTAAAAAAAAAAAAGACAAAATTGACAAATGCACAATGGTAAGTGTACAAGAAAAGCGAAAAACATTGATAGAGAACTTCAAATTTTGACAAACACTGAAGCTCGAACGGTATAAAAATTTACAAATATATTTTTTCTAACATATTGAGTTATACAAATTGAGGCCTCTAAAATCGTGAGGTCCGGGGCAGCCGCCCCTCTCTCTGATAGCCACTGGCTATAAAATTAATATGTTATAAATTTCCTGTAATTCAAAACATCAAATTTTGATTGTTAAACATAAAAAAAGACCAAAATTTGTTAAGAAACAGTCATTATTTTGTAAGGATAATCATTATAAACATGGAGTAAGATAGATTAACATATGTATATATATATATATATATTGAATATATTTAAATTATTTTTATTATTTTAAACCAAAAATAAAAATGCAAATCTGCTTATTTTCATACTTTACATTTTATATTAGTAAAGAGTATTATATTACTTCCTCGAAGAGGTCATTAGTCTTCTTAGTGGTACTATGCATTTCTTATTCTCTTGTTTGTTTTTAAACAGATGCCATTTTACTACGTAATAATTTCATAAATTGAAAAAAAAAATAATTTAAAAATATTAAATTATGAAATTATTTTTATGGACTTTTTACGTAAATAGTTTCTTTTTTTTTCTTCTTGAAAATTAATATAGAATGCACAATATAGCCTTATTCCTTATAATCGACATTGTGTACTTCAAGATGTCTATCAGCAATTGCTACTTCTCTAATTTACTTTCGCTCTCGAGAAAAAAAAAAAAAATCATTAAAATTATTATAAAAAATCTTGCAGCAATGGGAAATTATTAAATTATAATAGCATATATTATCCTAATTTATTTTATTTTTTTATAATTATTTAACCACGCATTAATTATTTTTATTATAAATAATCGAAAATAATCGTCTTTACTTCCTTCCGAAGGTAGAAAATTATTTTTATTTTAATTAAACTAATATTAAAATTAGTTTTTTTCGATCATAACACTAGTTGGAAGCTTTCTTTTCTTTCTTTTTTTTTTCTTTCCTCGCATGCGAACTTAATTACTAAAAATTACATAGAAGTTTTTTGTTAATAGAACTGGTTAAGTTCAATTTGTTTATAGATTTTTACAAATAAGAGTATTGTAGATCAGACAAGGGTTGCTAGTAAAACCTGCAAATCGAGGTCATATGATCTAGACAAGTAGGGTGAGGGCAGAAAAACACGACCAATCGCATGGTGTTCTTTGCTACTCTACCCTAACTATACCTCGTCTTCCGGGAAGGCGATATCCTAACACCCCCGTGGACCCCAAAAACGACCCCACAAGCGGCGTTTGGGCGCTGTTTTGTTAGCAACGAAACTGTGTATGCACGTGCTGTGCGAATCACTCCGTGTCAAGGCCATGTGGACAGCTTAACTTTCGAACATAACACTTATTGAAATGGCAGATATGGAAATAACTACGGACATGACAGAAGACGACTCGACGGGGACGACGATATGCGATCGTATTATCAGGTGAGAGAAGTTAAACGAATAAAGAAAAACATTCTTTAGTCTCGTATTAACTCTCGATTTATCCGGAAACTTTTGTTTACAAACGATCGACAATCGAACAGAACGTATAACTTGAACTCTAATATTTAGCTTCTTTTTTTTTTAATATACGTATATTTGTACTTAATGAATATAAACAAATTTAGTTCTTACTTATATTTATATTTATATAAGTAGGTCGATTTTATGTCGAAAATAAAACTAGCTTATTGTTAAAACATTCTATATCCAAAGTCGTATTTTTATGTCTTCGGGAACGTGTGTTAAAAATAATATTTTTAAAATCTCAAAACACGGAAAAGAAAAAAAAGTGAAACTTAATTTACGACTCGATGTTATCGTTCTTCGATATAAAAATACTGTTTAATCATTATTAACGAAGTCGTAAAATAAGAATCGAAAGTGTTGAAAGTAGATAAATATTTTAATAGAAATGTCAACAATCCAGTGAAAGACGTGTCTCATCCGGAAGCTACTTAGGCCTATTTCCCATTGATACGCCAAAGCGATCGTTCTTGTTGTCACCATTCGGTATGGTTTCGGAAGTTTAAATAAATTATATTAATCGATAACCTTGGTAAAAAAAAAATTAAAAAATAATAATAATAATAATAATAATATTAACGATTTTAATAATCTCGAAATGTTTAAAATTCTTTCTTTTATTTTAAGAGATTGGTCAAGATAGTTTGTTAAACTTTGCCACGGTTTCGTTTATTTTTATTAATTTTACTCGTTATTTATTTATTTATTTTTTTAAATAAATTATCATTTTGAAACTTTGTTTAAAATCTTTCAATAATTTTATATTTTTACTGTTAAAATTTACTTTAATTAGAACTAAAATTATTTTTTAAAAATGTATATAAGCGGTATATGATTTATCCACGCAAAATCGGAAAATGGTCACAAAAATTTTTAATATTAAAAAAAAATATATATATATATACAAACTTATTATTGAATCTATTTTTACGATATTCTTACAAGAGAATAATTTTCTGTTTCTCTAATCGAAGGATTTTTCTTTATGTGACAGTAAATCTTCTTTGAGCATCTTTGGCGACTTTTATATCGAAGAGAGTCGATCTCTCGCATTCTAAATTCGAGAACGACATAAAAGCGACTGGAAAATTACCTCTAAAACTTATCAAATGTCCATTTATCGAAGTGCAGAGATTACTCGAATTAATTTCGGTAAATTTACGAATCTCATTAATCTAAAGCGTAATTAGGACATACAGATATTAAAACATGTATACCTACGCTTAGTTCGTTTGATTAATGCTTATAAAAATTTGTCCTATCAGGAATTTTTACTACATTAATTTAGAATCAGATATTTTGTTATGTTTTCTAAATATATTTTAAATTACGGTATTAATTAAAATCTCGATATTTTATTTTTAATCGATCGCAGTTGACATATCAAAGCAAGAAATGCAATTTCTTAAACGAATCCAAGATCGAAACAAATAACTGTTTAGATCTGCCATTTTTTCGTTAATTAAATAGCATTTTTCTCTTCGTTCTTCAGTAAATTGCTTTTCTGCTAATTTATATCTAAGTTTCTAAGTTAGTAATTTTCTTGCTGCCATTGAATTGTTGCAGATAACCAACTGAGTCGAATTTTTAAAAATCTGTGTGCGAAAAAATTTATGAAATGTTTTGCTAAGTATAACTAGGAAGAAATCCTTTCGTCGTCCCTGTTTACAGTGTTTTTACATAAATTTCTTATTATTATTCCTAGTTAAAATGTAT
The DNA here is from genome assembly GCA_011317285.2 of Androctonus mauritanicus. Lineage (NCBI taxonomy): Eukaryota > Metazoa > Arthropoda > Arachnida > Scorpiones > Buthidae > Androctonus > Androctonus mauritanicus. The sequence continues at coordinate 10,513 of WUQG02063173.1, read as the reverse complement.
TGATCGATACATCACACACAATAAATGAGTTAAAGTTTGCTGTATTTCATTGAGTTTTCTTCTATTAAAATGGAAAACATACTTTCTTCCGAGTGAACTGGTTCAGAAATAACTAGAGCGTGAGATATCGTTTCTTTTAAATTAAATTAAAGAAAATAATGCCAAAAAAAAATGGCTTTAATTATTCTGCTATAGTTTGTACTATCTCATACTTATTAGACTAATCTATTCAGCTTTTATCTCATAAAATAAATTCTCGATTATTAAATTTTAAATTTATTTATCGAGTACAGTAATTGTTTACAATATTTTATTCGATGATCACTCTCCACATAACTTGATATACATCCTATAAAAAAAAATGCCAGTTAATATCCCACAAAAAATTATTGGCTTTGTCAGTTAAATGGTGCGAAACCACATACGCCACATATTTAGAAGGGCATTTGCAAACTAAGCATAACGCGCATTTGGAAGTCTGTCTGGAAATGCATCTCACATAATTGGCTTCTTTAGATTTAAAGAAAGGTATTAACGCCTTTTCTTTGAGTTAAATAAACTAATTATGCAGCGTATCATCACAAAAGTATTTTTTTTAATACTGTACTTGTTCCAACGTGTCTCAGCTCGTTTAAACACGAATTTTAGTTTTGGCAACATTAGAAGAGTGTTATTGATTCAAATAAAGAATGTATGCTTAATTAATTAAATTAACAAGTGATTTATCTTTTATATCCTTTCAAAATTTAATACTAAAAATGGCATTACATTTGGGATGACCCGATAATTCGTTCAAGAATGAGTAAATCGTATATTTTTACTGTATTTACTCTAATTTATCGTTCATCTCATCTTTCTTTACTAAATTTTAAATTTAAAAAATCGATTATAAATCTGAATAATGCAGAAAATTGCGAGGCAAAAATTTCTTGCAAGTTGCACCATATTAAATCGTTTAATTGTACGAAAGTAAAATAATATTTTGAATAAGTTGTGATCCACTTAATAAGATCCACTTTAAGATAAGGAAAAAATCAAAAACGTATTTTTTTTTTTTTTTTTACAATAAATTTTCAGTTGTTGCGCTTTTAACTTTATTAAAATTTTATGAATAAATTGCTAGAAGAATAGGTTTATTTAAAACAGGAAACTTTTTTATCTTCAATAAATAAAACAGAACCATTAAGAATGAAAGTCTAACAGGTAAAACGAATGAAGTCTCTAACACGCGAATTCGATCGAAAATATCTTTCAAAAATATCATTAAGCTGGCTTTTATTTTCAATAAAAAAAAAAATAATGTTCTAGCTGTTGAATCACTTAACAGCTTGAGGAAACTGCAGATTTTAAATTTATTAATCGTATTATAATGAAGGGGATGTATCAAATTAGTACAAATCAGGACAAGTTCGAAACATGAATCGAGCTGTTAAATTATTATCAACATTAAAATGGTTAATTATATGATAAATACAAGAAGTTCTTATCTGCAACGGAAGTTTTCGAAAAGCGAAATATATTGCCGAAATAAATAATTTACTATATATAGGCCTATATATATATATATATATACAAAGGAATAATTTATATCAGAAATATTTATTAAAATAGGCTTATATTGTATGTAGTATACTATATAACCACGGTGGCCAAATTGCGGCTCTTTGGTGCCTTCAATGTGGCTCCATACCATGAAACTCAATAGGTAAATATGGAGCAAATATCTATTTAATTTAAAAAAATAATATTTCCATTAATTTTAACAAGTAATATGCATCTATATTTAAATAAATGCGTGTAAAATATATAATAAACAATTTTTGAAACCATTGTTAAGATTACCTGAAAAAATTGATGCGCTTCCCATTGACCCAGAAAGAAACTGATTGCTGTTCTTAAGTATTTGAGATGTGGCTCCTAGTGACACGAAGTTTGCTCACCCCTGTTATATAAGAAACAATTACAAATCTTCATCATAGTATGGTTTTAAAATGATTTGTCAGCGATGTGGAGTTACTTAGATTTTTCTTGCAATAAAAATCGCATTTATCCTTCATCGTATAAGTTCTGCCAATGCAATCATTTTCTGTTTAATTATTTATAACATATAAAATAGAATATTTGTATTTTTGTAACAAAGCAAATTTTAGAAATTAATTATTATATATAATATATTCGATTTTTCTCTTTATCCGAAATTATCTTTAAAGACGTGTTTCATGTTTACATTCATATAATTTTTGATTTTCATTTTCTCTCTCTCTCTCTCTCTCTCTCTCTCTCTTTTTTCTTTTTTTTATCGATGCAATAAATATATTTGTAAACATGGGATGTAAATCAGACAAATTTTGAAAAACATTTATCAGAAAACTTTACGTATATTTTTTTTTTTTTTTTTTTAGATTTATACGTGTACAGTATAGATCTAAAGAACCATTGTCAAATATAGATCTAAAAACAACCGTGAAAAAATGGTTGTATTTTTACAAAATACAACCATTTTTTTTAAATATTTCAAATGTAATAGTTGTAATAAATATATTTGCATACTATAAGAATACGAATTTATTTATATAAATAATTTAAATACAAATTTTGAATAAACATAACCGATATTTTTCTTTGTTATAATAATTTTATTGAATGTATCCTCCATTTTTGTATATATATTTTTTGCGTCGTGAAAAGCGTGGAACACGCGACTCAAAATATACTATTCGAGATTAAATATTAATGTGTAAACAAATGCAAATGGATTTATATAGTAAAAGTAAACAGCAGTTTGTCTTCGCTCTTCAAGTTAAAACGTTTGTTTGAGAGAATATTTTAGGATATAATAATACTAAATTTACTTGTACTTCGATTTTTTTCCCCTAATTTAAGATTTTTTGATAAAAAATTTGTCTTAAAAATATATACAGTATATATATTTCTTCACGAAATGGCGTGATATTTTTCTCGCTATGAAATTTATAAAAATATTAATTTATTCTTCTTTCAGTGTCACTAGTTGCATTCTGCACATTGGTATAAATATACTATTTCGTATTAATCCGCATTAAAACGGTTATTCTAAATCAGTGTTATTCAAACTGTGTTTCACGAAACCCTGGGTTCCACAAAATGTCCTAAAGGGTTCTATAAACATACATAAAATATTCATTAAAATGATGAAAATAAAGTTAAAATTTTGGTGAAAATAACTTTATTATGTAATACTTTTTTAACTTTTATTATAATATAATAAAAGAATATTGAAACGTTTTTTTTTTATACTACCTAGCTTGTGAATATTCTATTGTTTATGATCCCGGGTTCCGCGAAATAATTTTATTTTCATAAGGGTTCCTTGAATTAACAAAGTTTGAAGACCACTGCTCTACATCGATTTGAAAGAATTATTATTATATTTGCATAATCGTAAATATAATTTCTTTTAATCAGATGCCCCCAAAAGAGGGGTTCGTAGTTCAAATTTAATTTATTATAACGGAATGTGATTTAATAAAATTATATCTACGAAAAAAAAAAAAAAGCTAACGTTGATGTAAAGAAAATGTTACAAAGATATTTCTCTATCTCGTTAATCCCAATATTTTAATGTTTATTCTCGATTTTCAGATTTTGTTTTTATTGAAACGAAATTTTTTCAAATAACAAAACTTGTTTTAATTGAGATAATCAAGACTTGTTTCTGTTATACATTCATCGTATTTTTATGTTTCTTGAATGTTTTATTCGATAACATCTAATTAAGCAATAAGGAAAAGTTTACCTGATTATGAAATCTTCCCGTTATATTTGACCTTGTCGAATTCTTATGCAACCTTACAAAACGTCTATTATACAGTATCAAGAATAATCTGTCTACAAAATGGTTACTAAGAGCAACCGTCGGAGACATTATTAATCGATTTTTGAGTTAATCGATTTTTCAAGATCTCTTAGTGTCGAATTTTATTGATCTTAATATTCAAAAGGCGATACAAAATAACTTTTTTCCACCGAAAGTGAAAAATCGATTCGAGTTTTATAGTTTTTTTGTTTTTTTAATTATTATTTCAAATCAATGTATGCTTAGAAAAGTATTTAAAATTTGTTAGTGATTTACAAATTAAAATTTTTCTAACAGTCTTCTGATGTAAAGAAACTAAACATGGTCTGAAATGATCAAAAACAAAAAAAAAATTGAGGACTCGATAGGTGTTTAAAGTTAGAAGATCTGCTTTATTAAAATAGAGATAGGTAATCTTCAGATATATCTGACGTATTGAATCTATCTAGTCTATTAGATTTACCTGTACGAGTTACTCGATGCTGATGTATGCCATCATATCGCATATGTATATCAGAGTTGAATACGTGTTCAGTAGACTATAAAGTCCTATGCTCTATGCTCGCTCTTTCATTTACAAGATTCCACTTCGTAAGATTCGGTTGATTGTCTGTCTGTAAGTGGTAAATATATGGCTAATTCAGTATTGCCCAATAGTATACCTAATGATGAAGTGGAAAATTCGATATTTAGCAGGATTAAATGGTCTAAATATATCCAGAGATTAACTGCGACTCATTACGAATTAATAAAAGATGATTCCACGTATTGGTAAGTGTATCAAAACACGATTAAATCAATTTTATATTTATTTAATTTTTTTCTATAACTGTATACAGCGAATGGATATAGAATATTCGTGCAAAAATTTAATTTTTAGTATTGTTAAAATATTTTTTTTTTTTAATAATCGAATGGCTTTAATCTATTATGCATAATAATTGACGAATCCTTCAATTTTTTTAGTTTTCTCTCATTACAGATTTTAATTAGTTTATGCATTAGAACGTTGCATAAACTAATTAAAAATCCGTAATGAGAGAGAACATAAAAAGTTTGAAGAATTCTAGAGAACGTTGAAATATGGACCTAATTTATTCAACGTTCTTATAGAGAATGTTGAATAAACCAGGCGCATGTTTATTTTTTTACGGATTTTTTTTTCCTATATTTAAAAATTATTACTTTTTGTTTGTTAATATTAAATGGAAGGAAGCAAAAAAGACAGACAAGATCTAATTTTAAATTTTAATTAGAGTAGTATGTATAAATTATATTCAATATAAAATCAGAAAAAAAGTTTTTTATAATTTTTTTAATATAAAATGGAGAATAAAATTTAATTGGAAACTCCATATTTTTTTTTTCTTCTTCTACTTAACTCGAATAAGAAAACATAAAGGAGTTTAAGTGAGGATTAGTTAAAAGGATGTGAAAGAACGAATTGTTTTAAACAATCTTCTTCGGTGAAAACAAGTTTATATTCAATACAGGGCAATTATTAACCAATTTTTCCTTCAGATAACCCAAATACTCGATAGAGCATCTCGACGATTAAAATCATTCTGTTCATCAGGAATGTGTTTCTCTTTTCACGCATTTTTGATTTTAAAATAGTTTTAAATTGCTTTATAATCGTTCAGGATTTAGAAGAATGGTTTAACAACCTTTTCTGAAATAGTGAAATAAAAATTAAATTCGAGTATTATTTTTTATTTCTTCGTTAACTTGTCTGATTTTCAATAATATGCATTACTATCTTCGTTAACTTATCTGATTCTCAATATCATGCATTACCTCTCTGATTCTCAATATCATGCATTACTATCTTCGCTAACTTGTCTGATTCTCAATAATATGCATTACTATCTTCGTTAATTTGTCTGATTCTCAATAATATGCATTACTATCTTCGTTAACTTGTCTGATTCTCAATATCATGCATTACTATCTCCGTTAACTCGTCTGATTTTCAATATTATGCATTACTATCTTCGTTAACTTGTCTGATTCTCAATATTGTGCATTACTGTCCTCGAATGTGATGGAAATAACGCTGTCTGTTTTCGTAAATTTGATTATTCGTATTCAGATTCATTCGTGAATCTGAATAGCAATAATCAAAAAATGATTATTGGTACTCAGATATTAAATTGCGATGACTGATAAAAATATAAAAACTGTTTTCTCCCGTGATGAAATCATTAAATAATTGAAACAAATGTCATGCGAATTTGGCAATAGTTAATTTCCAGCAAATCCAAATGAAATTATCAAAAAAAATATCTGATTTTTAAGTACAGAAAAATCTAATTAAATGAATTTCAATTAATTCATTTTGTAATCTAATCTATTATTTAATAAATAAATAATTTATCTCATATTTAATAGATGTAAATTGATAAAATATTTTCGATTTATTGGTACTGTATAATATAAATTTATTTGCATCCGCGATCGTATGCCGAACATAATATTGATGGCATTTCCTTTAGCAGAGAGAGAACACGTCGTAGAGAATCGTGTCAGCATAGCTAAAGAACGAGAATATTTATCTCAATAAATATAGAATACTTATCGCTTCGAGTACGAAAAAATTATTAGAGGAATCCGATTATCTCGAATATTGAATTCCGATAATTTATCGCACGTCAAGAATATTCGAAAGCTGGTAGAAGTGAAATATAAGGTCGAATAATCTTTGTTTATCTATAAATGATCACATTATCGTCCGATTTAAAATAATTACGCTAAAATAACGAAAATAAGTTGTTTTCCGATTAAAAAATTAAAAAAAAAGAAACAAAATTTACGAGTTAGTTCACAGTGTTAAACACGATCGGGCTTCCCCCTTCACTAATTTGTTTTTATAAACTTTGACCTCCTAGGGTGATAAATTTAATTAGAAGAGGGAAGTATTGACTTCCTTAATATAGAATATATCTATTTTTTAACTGAATATTTACGTTCTTCCCGAAATAATGTTTTATAATTATCCTAGCAGTTTTTAAACAAAAGTTGGAGTTTCTAACAATAACAAATATGATAAATAAAATTATATAAGATATATTTTCATAATAATAATAATAATAATAGACTGTAATAATAGTGCTTTTAATACCATGTTTCCTTTGTTACGTATTTTATTGCCCTTGACCTTGGAGTCGCGCTGTGGTTGAGTTTCTTTCTCTTGTTTTCGAAACATTCAAGCGTTTTATGAGTTTAAAATTCGATTTAAAACTCTCTAGGATTGTAATGATTAACTGAGAATAAGCTAGAGAATCTGAGAAACTGGTCTCTGTGTTATGGACGAAGAAAGGTTTCTTTTTGTTTCGGTATACTCTAAAATTAGATTTCCCCATCAGCTAACTGAGTTGATGTTAAAAGTAATCGAATAATCGACGAATAAATCGATTATTAGCATCTCTAGATTATTTTGAGAAGTTAAAAAAAAAAAAAAACATTTTGGATGTTTGTTTCGAAGAATATTTGTGTGTAGTAGTGTTTACATCTTTTTCTTCCTTCATCACATCCGTTCTAGCATTTGTTTTAAAGTTTTAAATAATTAGAATTAAAACAAAGTTCATTAAATTCATTTTTTATAAATTATATTTCGAAATATACGAATTAAAAAAATAATAATAATAATATTTCAATCGCTCTGTCGTGCTGTATACCAACTCCACCAAACTCGTTCAATCGTATACATTCCTTTAAACTTCTCCCTTACAGTAGAATCGACGATTTTAATTTAAGATTGCGTGACGTTCCGGTTTTAAAGTCTCCATCAGGAGGAATCTCCCATTTTTATATCCTTTTGTCCTGTTTTTAAGAATTTCTGAATGAAAGTACATCCTATTTTAATATGAAAATATTTGGATTTCCCTCGCAATGTTTAATAGTTGCCAGAAACATATTAATGTCTTATATAGCAATCGTAAACGCCATTTTATTCTTCTCTTTGTAATCATACTGATTTTAAAAATTTTCTTTACAGTTTATTTGTAAATTTAATAAAAATATTATAACTTTCCTGGTTTAAAAGTTTATCCTATTCTCAAATGCATTTAATAATAGTTATTATCGATACTTTTTCATTTTTGCAGCATAAAAACGTTCGAGACTGTATAATTTTCAATGAAAATCATAAGTTCAGATATAGATAGCTCTACAGCAGCGGTTCTCAAGCTATGGTACGCGTACCACTGGTGGTATGCGAGACACGACTAGTAGTACGTGTATAATCTTGACTTCTTATTTATATACATATATAAATAAGAATATTTTTGCATATTTTTGCTGGTGATACTGAAATTTTGGTGGTACGCATTTATGAGAAGGTTGAGAGTCGCTGCTATACAGTGTTTCATAAATATTTAATACTGTGCTAATGGTTACTAACTCAATTAGGACAAGGTTTCCATTTCTGCATAAAATCTATCATCATATTAACTTCTAATATTACTCATCTATCAATCTATTAAATCACAAACGTTAACATTTATATATATATATATAAAGTTATATTAAAATTTAGAGACATTTTTACTTTTAAATATTTGAGAAGAAAATGTAAAATTACGATAACATTAATTACTTAAAATCATTTCAGTCGCTTCACTGTCACTACGATATTTTTTCGTAATTATTTTAAGCCAGAGAATCTGAGAAACTGATCTGTGTGCTAGTTATATAGAATAGACTCCAATAGAATATTGCCAATTGTTTCTATCATTGCTAGTAGAACTATACAAGCTTCCTTCACTACTTGAATGCTCCCTCTGATATTGCAAAGATGGAAAGAAATGATTGTTGGAAGAAGACTGTTGTTTGAAAGTAAATTTTTTCGTTTAAAATCTATATTTGAAACGATAAAATAAAAGGGATACATTGATAAATATTTACTGGATCGAATCTGAAACCAATATTTGCTTTGTTATCTCTTACTTGACTAACATCTAAGTGGATCGATATTAAGCGAAATATCAAGATTAACTTATTATTTTGAAGAAAAAAATAAATAAAATACATATACATACTTCATTTTAAAAAAAATATACCTATATATAAAGCTATTTTTATTTATTTTTAACTCGTAAAGATTTAGGAATGGAACTACTACTATCATCGAATGATGTTTTTATCGATTTACATTTAATTAAAAATAAATTGGAAATATATACAAAAATCTTATTTTTCTTTAGGAATTAATGTTATAAATAACATCAAATGTTCCGAAAACGAATTTTATAGCCTATAAACCGAGTAATTTACCAATATATAAAACTTTCGGAGAAATGACGGTTTTCGAATCTTTAATTTATCAGTTTGTTAATGGAAAGTAATAAAATTTCGTTCGAATTAAATGCGTTTCTGTTTAATCTAATCTTTAAAATGCACTTTATGTATTTTTATATCAAGTGAAAATGTCGGTAGACATCAAACGATTAAATATTTTAAAGACTGAGTGGGAAAATTTAAAAAAAAAAAAAAAATACAGTAATTTAAAAAAATACTATTCCGTATCGTCATTTATCGACACATATTTGTAAGATTAGAAATTAAATGATATATTCATTAATTAACTGATTATTAGAATATAATTTTGTTAATTTTTTTTATAAATACAATATTTTTTTCGTATCTTAGTGTTATTGTTCTTTTTTTTTTTGTAGATTTTTATATAATTTATCAGATGCTAGACGATACATTATTAAAATTCGCTTTATCTACGAGTAAAATAAATTGATATACTCGCCATTCTGCCAAACATATTCTTTATTTTAATCAATAATAAAAATATTTATAAGCAAATTAATACTGTATTCATACTTATGTATTCGATTTCTGAAGAAGGAATCTGGTAGTCAGTCTTATGAAGAGGCGATATTGATATGCAGATATCGAATGATCAGTTTTTCTTACCATGTTTGACTATTTATAAATAGTGTACAGTAATCTATGATGCGAATACAGATGGCACATTTATTAGTTAAATATTAAAAAAAAAAAAAAAAATGTATGTAGTATCGTTGTAAATGATGTTAGAGAGACGAATATTTGATATTCGTGCATTAAATTCTAGAAAAAAAAATTTTACAGATATAATTTTTATGTTTAAAAAGTTCATTTTGAGACATTTAAGTAATGCAGTTTTTAAAATGAAACGAGTTAGAATGTGAATCATTAAACGAATTAATTGTTTTAGAAATATTTTGCGTAAATTCGATATAACACCTCTATCATAAAACAGATAGTCTATACCAGTGATGGGCAAACTACGGCCCGCCACGACAATACGTGAGGCCCGCCATCCGTGCACAAGTATAAGATTTTTTTTTTAATTTTACCACAAAAGTGTTAAATTATATAAACAAGCAACATAATTAATTAAATTTAGATTTTATATGCTAAAGCGTCCCCATTTTTAAAAATAATCTGCCATGGGCTCCACTCGATTTTCCGATATTTTTGAATATATAACCTATTGGGAACAACAGATTTTGAAGCAGTAGCGATGGTAGAGAGCGGCAGTGAAAATTCGTTGAAAACAAATGGCTGATTTCCGGCATGATCGCAATATTTTCTTCTTACTATGAGTAAGTACCTCATGTATCGGAAAGTAAAAACATTAGAGAGTTTGCGGTAAACCTTTTTTCCATACAGTATACTATCGGA